>VUQR01017363.1:0-45342 GCA_015108515.1 Hemichromis elongatus
TTTTCTTTTTTTTTTATATTTTTATTTTATATATATATATATATATATATATATATATATATATATATATATATATATACACACATATATATATATATTGATGTATATATTGTGGTTTATTTCTTTAGTTTATTGTCTGTCTTGTTAATATCTGGAGCACTGTAACCTAAATAATTTCCCCTGGGGATCAATAAAGTATTTGATTGATTGATTGATTGATTGATTGACTTAATTTCAGGTTGTATAAAATTAAAATAGATAAACAGTTAAATGATTGCTGCCTGTTAGTTCCCTACCAAGCAGTGTTTGGTAAAGACACATATTTAAAGACAAACTGGTATCTATTTATTGTCTGCTTTAACTTAAACCTATTTTTTTGGTCCCTATTTCTCACAGTTAAAAGACCAGTTGGAGGACATTTTGGTTTCACGTGGTGATGTGATCGCTCTGCAGCACGATGCCGGTCTGTCCTCCCTGCTGCACTGCCAGTCTTCCCCACAGTCACCATGGCGACAACCTGTTTTGGATCTTAAACGATCGGAGTGGTTCTGGATCAATAACACCAGACTCCCAGCAGACAGTTCAACTGACCACGACACTGACCTTCTACCTGACCCGGAGCTTGACATAGAGACACTAGTGAAGAGTGGCGAGGCCAGTTGGCTAGAGGAAGTGGTTTGCCCTGTCAGAGTGCTCTATATGGAACACAGTAACACTCAGCTTCAGGGATCACAGCTGTCTGCTGGTCTTCCTCAACCTGGAAACTACAGCCTGCTGGTAAGCCATCAACACAAAGAGTTATATCCCAGCATGCATGTGAGAGATTTCCACACACAGGAGGAGGCCACTGAGGAATATGGAACCTGTAGTAAGGAGTTTTGAAGTGTTAAAATTCATATTTTTTTTCTAAAAAGTCAATGTTACAAGATACTTATAACTTTTAAACATTTGAGGAAGGTTTTGGCTGTCATCTTTTAGTTTTTTATTTAATAGTAATAATTTAAATAAAATGCATTTACATTTCAGGTGACTTCTGTTGAACCGTCACACTCAGTCTCAGCATCGTGCCCATTGCGGGTGGTGGCTCCATTGGGCCTGACAATCCTCCATCCCCCAGTGCAGAATGGCACCCTCTACATGCAGTCCGATGACACCCGGCTTCTACTCCGTGTGCAGTCTCGCGAGCCAACAATGGTATCTTGGCGTGGCAGTAATCATAGTGCCACTTTCCAGCCTGCATGTCCCCTGGATTTTCTGTCCAATCCAGCACTCTGCCAGCTGGGGCCAAACCCAGGATCTGGGGGTGTGGTCGCAGAGCCTAGCCAGTTTGCAGTGCTGGATCTCAGTATGAAAATGGAGGAACAGAAGGGTCCAGTGCAGGTGGAGCTGGAAGCCCACAATAATGTAATAGAGGCCAGCCTGAAAGTGATTGTTCACCTGGAAAAGCCACTGAGAGGATTGGTGGTGCAGCCGCATCCTGCACGCAGGGTACTGATGGAGTCAGTTGTGGTGAGTGTGTGTTTTTGCTTATACGCTAGTCAAATGACAGTTTTATGAAGAGATCATTAGTGTTTATACCCTGCATTATGCTCTGTGTGTATTGTAGAGCTACACAGCATCAGTGCTTGAAGGCTCCAACCCCACATTTAAATGGACGGTGGACGACAAGCCCTATTTCACTTATTACAACACTGTTCTCAATGTCATCTACCAGAATGCTGCTGTCTACAAACTTACAGTGAGTTTCCGTCTCATCTGTTAAGTCACATGGTTGTCAAACTTGTGTCTACATATGGACACATATGCCTATATTTTCCTAAAATAAATTAATATGTAAAACATCTGTTTTTGATACCACTTGCATAAGACAGCTGTGTTCGCACATGTCACTAACGTTTAGAAAAGTTCAGAGTTGTAGTGTATTGCAGTAAATGTGTGAAAAGAGAGACAGTCATCATTTTGAAGTTGGAGCCAATAAATGTATGGGAAATTAATTTTAAACTGAACAATAAACTGATATGTCGGTTTTCATAATAACTCAATGGCTGTTGTTGCAGCAGCTTACTTATGCAGGTGTGACACAAGACTAATGTCATAAAAACTATGTGATATCTCTCCCAGGTGACAGCCATGAACCATGTCAGCACGCTCACAGACCATTTCAACGTAACCGTAGACCGACTCCAGCCCATGGTCAACCTCACAGTCAGGGGAGTGCCAAATGTGGTCCCCCAGGGCTCCACTCAGACTCTTACTGCCTCTGTGCTCATGGATATGTCAGTTTCTGCCACTTTCCGGTATGAACACCAGGGTGGATAGATGGACAGCATTATGTACCGTAATCCCAAAACTGCCTATTTCTATCTCTATTACTTTTATTATATTTTTAAGGCTGACTGAAAAACTGTTTGTTTGTTTTCTCTGTTTCTTTTATGCTTTGCTCTTCTTTTCTGTTTTTCTCTTCTTGTGTGCCATAATAGCACTGCAGCAGTCAAGTCAAAGAGAAGCCTTGGATTTATAACTGTGCGGTTAGGGAAGATTGCTGACAAGAATTTTCCCCTCTGTGCGGCTGTTTCCCCTCTACTTTTTTTTTTTTTCTTCATTTTTTTTCTTTCACTCTTTGTATCCCACCAACTTTGGAGTACTCTCTCACTTAGTTTCTCTGCACTCTCACCATTTTTGGTTCTGAGAGGCTTCCTCGGTTCCAGTTTCCACTTCGCTTCATCCAAACCCTCTGTTGCATCGTCAGAAAAGATTCCCACTTTCCATCTCTCCAGTTAGTGCGTCTGCGTTTGTGTGCATGTGTTGGCATTACTCTTGTTATGTCTTTTTAACCTTGTTTACACATTCACTTTGTTGGTACCATAAATGAAATAAAGAACGTTGCTTTTTATATTTGTAGATTTATTTTAATGTTTTTGCGTTGTATCATGTTGCAGATGGTCTTTTGGTGATGGAGGATATAAGGAATTTGAATACAAGCCTCCCTACTCTTCCTCCCTCCTTTGTCAAGACTCACCTAATCAAGTCCTCCTAAGCAACAATATTACCTATATCTACTCTCAGCCAGGTAACAATAATAGCATTGAATTACAAATGCCTGTTTTTGCATATTCTGTTTTTTAAGCCTGAAAATAGATAATAGCTTACAAGTTTTGATAATGAGGTTGATTTGAGTTTAAGCCACTCTCCCCTTCAGGCCTGTCTCCTTAGGCATATTGGATGGTTGACAGCTGTTTTGAATACATCAAAAGAGGCTTATTTTTCCATTCCCACCTCTCTTTTTTTTTCAGGAATATACACTGCATTGGTGTCAGTTTCCAATCGTTATGAGAACATCACTAAAAGCATCAACATGAGCGTCTACAGCATCCTCACCCGTGTTAATATACAGACAGAGCCAGCGCTTCTCCTCGCTGGCAAATCAGCTTTTTTTGAGGCTCACCCTTTGCCCACACCGTATGGAATTTACTATGAGTGGCACTTTGGAGATGGCTCTGTCACTCAGAAAGGTCGTCGTGTGCCGCACACCTTTACAGAGTCAGGCAACTTCACTGTTTGTGTCTCAGTAAACAACACTATCAGCTCTAATAGTGCTTGTGCTGAGATGTTTGTCTACAAGGAGATTGAAGATCTAACAGCTAGAAGCACTTCTCCCACAGAGCTTCACAGTCCTACAAAAGTGTGGGCACACCTTCGTTCGGGTAACAACATCACATGGACATTCTCAATGGGTGATGGGAAAATTTATACTCAATCTGAGCCTAACGTGTCACATACCTATATGAAAGATGGTAACTATACAGTAAATGTGACTGCTATGAATGCTGTAAGCTCTGGATGGACAATCTTTCCAGTTCAGGTGTTTGTCTTTCAAGTTATAAGAATGGAGCCCTCCGGATGTGTCCGAGAGCAGACCACCATCAACTTTCATGCCTGGGTGTCTGGTAACGCATCGGCTCACCTTTACGAATGGAGCTTTGGGGATGGAAGCCCCAATGAGACACACCGTGGCAACCCCAGAGTCTCTCACACATATTTGGCAAGTGGGAATTACCACCTTTCCCTGCTCCTTTCTACCGGTGTCAACAAGACCACCAAGGCCAATTTCTTTACCTGGGTGTGTGTGCAGCCAGCTTTGACCAACATCAGCCTTACCACTGAGAAATTCCATTATGCTGTGGGAGAAGAAATACGCTTCTGGGTTAGAGCTGAACCTGAATTTAACTACAGTTATCGGTGGGACTTTGGTAGAGAGGAAGACCATGTGCTCATTCATCATGGTTCAGGGAATATGGTGACAGCATTTAAGAACCCAGGTCTCTACACGGTGACAGTAAATGTTTTCAATAACATCTCCAGCAGTAACGCTAGTGCTGTCATTGAGGTTCTGATGCCCATTGGACCAATTGTCATTCAGCATAATGGCACTAAGTATAATAATTTGACACTTGGAGCACCATACACTTTTGTCAGTTCTTCATTGGCCTCAAATGTCACTTACACCTGGAACTTTGGAGATGGAAATGAGCTTAGAGGACAGAATGTCTTTCATACCTACAACATCGCTGGAAAATACACTATCATGTTGAAAGCAGCCAACACAGCTAGTCAGAATGATACTACTTTAACAGTTATTGTGATTGCACCAATCAGTGGGTTGAGAGTCAATGCTAGCTTGGTAAAAGTCCCTCTAAATACCTCAGTCACCTTTGAAGCCCAAATGGAGGAGGGTGATCGGTCAAGTGCGCGGTACTCTTGGATACTGTGTGACCACTGTACCTCAATCCCAGGGACTTACAACAAGTCCTACACCTTTCGTTCAGTTGGGACTTTCAACATCATTGTTACAGCAGAGAATGATGTAGGAACAGCACAAGCAAATATCTTCCTGTTTGTCCAACGTGAGTTGGAAGGGCTGCAGATTGTGGCAGAGGAGACCGGCGGAGAGGGAGGCACCAGATTGGATGGTTGTTGCTTCCCTACAAACCGTGGTCTCCAACTTCAAGCTGAATTGAAGGAAGGCACCAACATGACCTTTACTTGGAACATCATCAGAGAGCTAGACCCTGACAGCTCATTCAACAAAACTGGGAAAACAGTTCAACTGAATTTTCCCAAGCCTGATCGTTGTATCATCTTACTCTGGGCAGCCAACCTTCTGGGCCAGCTGTCTGTCAACAGAACCATCCGCTTCCTAGAACCCGTTGGAGATGTGCACCTTCAGATCAGTAAAAACCCAGTGGCAGTCAATGTTTCAATAAATCTCACAGTGCTGACTACAGAAGGCTCAGACCTATGGTATCGTTGGTCTGTAGATGGGAATGCTCTGCAGTGGGATACGCTCTGGAAGACCCACACCTTCAGCACTACTGGGGAAAAACAAGTAACTGTGGAGGTCTTTAATGAAGTTAGCTCAAAGATTGTATCAAAGCGTGTCAGTGTCCAGGAAGTAATATCTGGTCTAAACTTCTCAGTCACCAATGGGACTCAGGACATTTACATAGCAACCGGTGACAGCATCTCTTTAGAGGGGAAGGTAGTGACAGGAACCAATGTGACATGGACATGGCTGCTGGATGGAAAAACGGAAACAGGAAAGAAAACGTCTGTAATTTTTCAGAAGCCACAGATAGCCACTGTTACTTTGAATGCTACCAATGGCGTCAGCTCGCAAGTGTTTTCCAAGGATTTCTTTGTTCAGGAAAAGATTTTTAAGTTGGACTTTAAGGCAAATAAGCAGTTTGTAGCAGTGAATGAAAAGGTGGACTTCATTATTTCCATGGCAGCAGGTTCGGATGTTGAACTGATTCTCAGCATCAGCGGCGATGCAACAGTTTACCCTAAGCCTAATGAGATCTACAGCCACGTATTCAGCAGGGTGGGAACATACAATGCGAACCTCACTGCTCGCAACAAGGTAAAGTAAAGGAAAAAGGAAGACAATGTACATTGTAAGAACAAGTCAGTTTTACTCAAGAAATGAGATAAAACATATATTAAAAACAGATACTAAATAAAATACTGTCACTTGAAGTTAAGTCCACATCAACACTTTTTTTAATGTCCTAATTGTGCTCATCTAGAAAATACATCATATAAGTTCTCAAAATAACATAGCATTTGTCTCTTTTCTCATGTTTATCAGGAAATTTTTGAATGTTTTGTGCTTCCCTATAAGGGGCAAAATAGAGTAATCAGAATGACTTCTGCTAACTGGACTGTAGAAATATATGTCACCAGCATTATGTTAAACCTAATGACACATATTGATTTTGTGCAGAAATTAGAATAAATTATTTATGAAATATGGTAATCAAACTAGCGCAATTCCCATATTTGTTTGCCTTGTCGTTATGTCCAGGTCAGTTCTAAGATAATCAATCTCCATGTTGAGGTGATGGAGCTGGTGCGTGGGCTCTCCATTGAAGGAATCTCAGATGCAATCGCAGTTGGTGAAAAAAAAATATTTGTGGCCAAAATTTTAGCCGGCAGTTCTGTTACTTATCTGTGGAATATTGAATTGCACCATCACAAGTCACCACTTTGTGGCAAAAAGGTACACTCGGTTACATATTAAAAAATTCATAATGTCGACATAAATATCACAGTATAACAGACAGTGCTTGAACAGTCATGTATCTCACTGAATCACATCATTCCAGGCACACTACACTCCAGAAGAACCAGGTAATTTGACCATTACATTGAGCGCTTTCAACAATCTGCAACGTCAGGAAGTCACCAAGTGGATATTGGTACAGAATGTGCTGAAGACTGCAGATCTGGAGGCTGTGCCGCAGAATACTCTTATTAATAAGACGGTGAAACTTAGAGCCTACATCTTCCCCGTATCTAATCGTGTGGCGTGCTTTTGGTACTTTGGCGATGGCTCTGCTCCCGTTCGCCACAACACCACAACTGTGGGCTATGAGTACAGACACAAAGGACACTATCTGGTGCAAGTATGTTTCTTTGAATTCTACCCTGTATCTTTTAGGTTTATTTATTAAAAAAAGAAAGAAACCGACGTCAAAACCTCTGTATTTTGTAAGTAATGTCATTTTATGAGCTTGTTTCTTTTCCTTGATAGGTAAACTGCAGTAACATGGTGAGCTGGGTGTTGGCGCAAGTGGAAGTAAACATCAGTGTGTTAGAGTGTGAAGAGCCAGAAGTCCATGTGGTTCAAGCTCCACGCTTGTCCATCTGGCGCTCCCAACCCGCTTTGGTGGAGGCCAATGTGGATCTGAAAGGTTGCATACGCTACGGAGCTCAGTACCTCTGGCAGATAGTCTCAGGATCCTCTTGCAATAGTGAAATCATGAAAGACCAATCAGTGACCCCCGGGGCTACGATTCACCTGCCGGTGGAGGTGGACATGCGGCGGCTGCAGCTGTCATTGCCTAAGATGTCTTTGGCAGCAGGGAACTACACATTAGTGTTTTCTCTGTCATATGAAGGTGTGCCTCTCAGGAAGGCTGCCTGTCTGCATTTAAGCATCGTCTCCACTAGGTCAGTAGAAAAAATAGTAACCAAACATTACCTTTAAGCATGTAACATGTTTTCCAAACATATTATTATAGTAAAGTCTATTTCTGTGAGACAGCTCTGGCTGTTAGCATAGTTGCCCCAGGTACCTGCTGTTCAAATCTGTTGTTTTGAACTGTGACTCATTCAAAGCTACTCTGGTAGAGTCCAAGAATAAAAATTACGGCAGTCTATTTAAAATCAAATTTAATAACCAAATTTAGCCAAGTTACTCCATTAATATTTCCTTGAATGCCTTTGTGACTTTTACTGAAAAGGATTGTTTTCTGCCTTCACAGCACGATTGGAGAGAGGTGTTGTTGGTGTTCTGCTCACGTTGTTAATGCGTTATTGATCCTATAGTTTCAAATATGTGAATTTCCTTCCAATTTATCCTTGAAAAGTTCAGCAATATGGTCCCTGGACATAAAAAAAAAATGGTTTTGGAGGGGGTTTTTTTATTTTACCCCCTTAAATTTGCTACTTTCTTTTTTCGTCTTCTAAATCACATATGTGGATCCACTCACTGTGTTAGAGGTTAGGAATAGTGGCTGGTATAAAGGAGTTTAGATGCTGTTGATGTTAGAAAAGAGTAAGTTAATATTTATATGAGATAATTTGTATCCCAGAGGAGGTTAAAAATAGAAGGGTGAGAGATGGATGGTAGAGTGACATAAAAAAAGACTTTGAAAAACGGGGACAGCCCAGGAGATTGACTGTTTCACAAGAGTACTGATAATAAAATTTTAAGATGTGACTTAAACATCATGGGAAATGAAAAAGAAATGAGAACCGTAGGAAAACCTGTGACTAAGAAGAAGTACAACTGAATCTGAATTTATGCTTTGAACTGCTGACAGTGCAGAAATGTAAAGGTGACCTGTGCAAGAAAAACTTGAAAAAGAGTACAGTACTTGCTTTACATGTAGGTCCACACAACATACTGTTGAGGTTTTCTTATCTTATTCTTGTTCCATATTTCTCTACTTAAGTACTTTTATATGCACCTATGTAGAAACATAGCTCCAACTTTACTGTGTCGATGAAAAGATCTCTAATTAGCATTAGAGTTGCTTAATTTGAACTCTTTTTCTTTTTAGGCTGGTGCCGATTATAGAAGGAGGCACCTACAGGGTGTGGTCAAGAACACAAGACCTGCAGCTCAGTGCAGAGAAGTCATATGACCCCAACATGGACCAAAGCAGACAGTCGCTACTCCACTACCACTGGGAATGTCAAAACACCTCAAAGGTAAGGACAGAGAGTAAATGGGTTACTTCGACCTGTTGTTGGTCATTCTGTTGATATTTATTAATGTGTTGTGGAGCAACCTTAATGTAGCAGATGTAAGGTGTTAGTGTCATGTATTACAGTTGTGTCTAAAACAGTTGTCTTTGCTCTGCTGGTTGGGTAACAGTGTCGTGTCCTGTCATGTCTCTTGGGTTAGTTTTTTTGTTTGTTTGTTGCTGTTGCTTTTTTTTCTTTTTAAGTCTAATAAGAAAGCATTTTCAAAACAAACTTTGCTCTCAGAAATGTTACTGCAGTTTTTAAGAGTGAATTCATGAAGGTTGGAGGACAGATTTGATTGTGTAAAAGAGGCTGGGGGGGGGGGAAGAGTTACATAACAGTCCCAAACACTGCAACTGCCTTCAGCATCGGTGTGAAGAGGAGGAAATTGCTTAGGACAGTTTGTGTGTGTTGTGTTAAATTGAGTTGAGTGTATGCATTGTGTGTGTCCATTTAGTGTTTTTCACACTTAGTGCTTTCTTGGCTGGGCGGGAACACATTCTGCCGGAGCAGCAAAAAAACCCGCAATATAAGACCCAGTGGGATGGGAGTGTCCAGCAGGATGGAGTTTGTGTGCATAGTTGTGTTTCCATTTTCATGAGGACCAATTTTAGTGGAGAGCTTTTGAATGATTAAATTGAGAACGAGGATATTTTGGCCAGGCCAGAGTTGATTTCAGGTTAAAAGCAGGTTGAAGTTGTCATTATGACAAATGTTAGACAAATACAGGAAATGCATGTGCCAACAAGGTCATCGCAAAGATAGTTGTGCACAGATGTACGTGTGTCCATCTGAGCACATAGGCATTTAAAGGGTTATGTAAGTGTTTAGAGATAAACTCTGCATTCCACAGCTGGTGCTTTGCTCCCCACCCTGACAATTACACAGTCCACATAAACACATACACACACTCACAAACAGTTGTGCAGTATATTGATAAAAAAAGACACTCAGTTCAAAGACCGAAAGAGGAATTGACAAAGTCCCAGGTCTTTAGGTGTTCTAAGGCACTTGAAAAGAAAAGCGTCTGGACTTCTTTAAGTTGCTTGAAGACATTTCACCTTTCATCCGAGAAGCCTTTTCAGTTCTAAGGTCAAATGGCGGAGAGTCCCAGATTTAAGCCCTATGGGAGTGTACCCCAAGAGGGACTTGATCTGAAACCTCAGCTGACTGTGACCTACACCCATTTTCACACCTTGGCTTGTGTGATTAGGTAGAGGATCAATAGGTGGTCCATGTCCCTCTTGGGGTACACTCCCATAGGGCTTAAATCTGGGAATCTCCACCATTTGACCTTAAAACTGAAGAAGCTTCTCGGATTAGAGGCGAAACATGATCAAGCAACTAAATGAAGTCCAGACACATCTCTTTCCAAGCTCCTTAGACTACGATGACCTGGATGACTGAGAACCTTCAAAGACACATGTCTTACCTTGAATACAAACACAGTTTAACATGACGACATAGTTGGTTAATAAAATATGAAATGACTGATATAAACTATAAACTACATATTACATAGCAATGGAAATTAGCTTTGTTTCTTAAATACAGCCACTATTTAGTTGGTGACTATTTAAGTTACCATACAACTACAGTTGTGAAAATTAGGAGTTTGTGCTGCTTACAAGATTGGAAATTAACTTAGCACACACAGTATTACAGTCACCAAAAAGATGTTTTGTTTCCAACCATGGAGGAGAACAAGTGTGGGTCTACTAAACTTGAACTGCTCTACTGGGCTTTTATAGGAATACATTTGTACCGTTGTTATCCACACTCAGAGTGGTAAAATAAACATTTCAATTCACGTCAATTATTTCCACGCTGACTGTGCTCACAGTGCTGCAGTGATGTGTTTCTAAAGTGTGGGTTATGTTTTTTTTAACCTATTCTGGGCCTTAAAAGTTGCATACGCAATCTTATACATATCAAATATATGAAACTGCTAGATTAGGCAGGACTTTAAAAACAGAGGTACTCCTTTTGATGTTAGAAGGAAGTGTTGAGTATTTGATTGATTTTATCCTTGTGGTAATGGCCTGTGGTTTTTAGCTCAGCTGCAGAAGAACAGGTTGGGCAGAATGGTAGGAGAGCAATGCCAAGTGACTGACTGCCCTGTTGCAGGCTGGCGTATCAACCTCTTCTTTTATGCAGTAACATGCTGACACCAGATGACACACACGCTGAGACTCATAGCTGATGTTGCTCTTTGCAAACTAAGGAGATGATATTCCTTTAGTTTTGCTTAGAGCTGAGTGTGCCTCACCATGCCAGGCAAGCTCCAGTGGAGCACACAGGGTTCTAGTTTATGCAGTATGTGTTCACACATACTGCATAAACAGTCTGTTTGCTGCTCTACCTGGTCTCTGACTGTGTCTGATGAGAACCCACGGGCAGCAAAAACCTCTGATACGGCCTCTTTTGGTACTAATGAAAAATCCAAACTGCAGCCTTAAACTTTTTATCACTGTCCACCAATTAATAATTGACCACATTGGTGTGTTTCTTACCTTTATTCCAGCCATTATTATTGTACCTTACTTTTCGCATGTATCTATCAGGGCTCTGTATCCCTTCTCCAATTGGTGCACAACACAGCAGCAGGGCTGCTAAAAAACAAGGCAGCACTGTCATATCACATGTATTCTCTTTTCTCTGGCTTCTAATGACCTTAAGAATCCACTTTAACGTCCCATTATTAATAACTAAAACAATACATGGACAGGCCCCTGCAACCAAATTCTCAGATCATGTGATCAAGATCTCTTGTTCCATGTGCCATGTTCTGCTACAACCCCAAAAGTGATCAGGCTTTTGTTGCTGTAGCTCCCGACTTCGGGACAGCCTTCCTGAGCCTGTTGGGTCGGCAATTTGTTTGAAACGACTACTGGAAAAATACGTTTTGTAGGTCAGCTTTTCCCCGATTATTTTGGGCCATAGTTTACAAATGCAAGTGTGTTTGTTGGAATGAATTTGAGACTGTATGGAACATGATTTTGACAACTTAACAGACTACATCAATAAAAAGCTGCTGCAAATTCTCTTTTCAGGGTCCAGAGCACTGCTCCACCCTGAACTTCGGCCTGGGCTCCAGCGGCCCTGTGCTAGGGATCTCTGGCTCCGAGCTGGAGGCTGAGGTTGAATACACTTTCAAACTGACCATAAGCAAAGATGGCCTGGCACCAGAGTCCACCACACAGACTGTGAGTTTCCTTTTATATACATATTAATATCATCAGAAGACTCAACCTATTCATTAAGTTAAACACAGATTTTTCTCAGTCTTTATATTTTCAGCTTTTTCACTTTATTGCTAGAAATACTTAACAATAATGCTTCTAAAAATGTTTCATAACCTTTGGTTAATTGATCACCAGTGAAAGTTGTCAATTAGTTATATTGGATAAAAAATATACTTCTGAATAATCTGAATTTTATTCTACTCGCTGTGTGCCTGAGATGACCTAATATGGTCAGCTCAGGTGGACATCCACCTGGGAGACAAAGGAAGTTCAGGTCTCATGAGGCTCAACAATATTTAAAACCCTAGTTAAAGATAATGAGTATCAAAACAGCAGTTATCAACTGGCTGTGTGAATTCAGCATTTCTCTGTGCACACTCATATAAATGTGGTGTTTTAATGGCTCACACGAAATGATCTACTATGAGTGTTGCCTATTCAGAGACATTATCAGAGAATGATTGTGTTGAAAACCTATAAAGAACATAAAGATTTAGCAATAAAATACAACAGTGTAGCAAAAAAAACAAGAGATTAATGCTCAGAATATTTTTTATTGTTCTTCATTTTGTCATTGTTCTATTATGTGTTTTATTCTATTGCTAAGGGTCCTTGGGTGTTACAGTTTTTTTAATGCTGAATAAGCTCTTGGCTCTTCATTTCGACAGCTTACTTAAACTGATGACAGCTGAGCTCTGACAGTTTTAAACTGGATACATGTAAACATTATGTAAACATTATTCTACAGTTATACCTGTTCTGCATTATCAAATGGATACATGCATGTTGCAGTGACAATGTGCCATACACAGTTTCCACAGTTGCATCTTTACAGATGGTCTTAATTTGTGATGTAAGTAAGGTACAGCTTAACAAAAACTGCACGTACTGTATCATATGCACTTGCCCAGCAGAGAATCTATTTTGCATTTAAAATGTGCTGTAAACAAGAAACAATCAGAGCGTGCAAACTTTCTTCAAGGCAGCTCAGTCTCTGGCCAGTATTTACACTGAAGGGTATTCTATTGAACTTTATTTATTCAGTTTATCATGTTCATTTTCTTGACTTGTTATTTGTATTTTTGTAGTGCAGTGAAAACAAGCGCAGATGCTTTTGTTATTTGCCCTGCTGAAACCCATTTTAATGTACTTGACATAATTTTGAATATGGTATTATATTTTTTATTAATGTGAATATAAATAGTCTCTTTGAAGATAAAAAACATTTGGGGGTCAACTTGAAAGAAAGGCAGTTCAAAGTCAGGATGCAAACTTTAATGTGATGTTTAGAATTCCTGTATGTCACTCACTATATGCCTTTATGTTGTCAATACAAACAACAGAAGTGTAAAATATAGTTTAATAGTAAATAGTTCTGTATAGCATTATTATCCCTTTCACCTTGAGATCAGTCTGTTTACTTTGAATGAGAGGTCAGATGGCACATGATGTTTTAAATCTTTAAATAGTACTTCTTCAAAATCTTTCGAGCTATTGTGTTTACTGTCTATAAGAATAACACACCTGCAAACGCTTCCAAAAACACGATATCCTTGGTGGAGGTAATAAAAGAAACAACGAAGCGCTTCTAGACAATTTTAAACTCAGAACATTAACTGTTTCCTGATCAGTTTATGTGTTCAGTACAAGTTACCACAGTGATTTAGCTAAGTAAATATAGGGCTACTTTTTAGGACACAGAAAACTTTTAAGCTCAACATTTCTCGGTAAGAAATTCATCTCACTTTGTAGTACAACCCTCTGCTTTTCCAACTTTGGGGCAGCCAATCAGAAGAAAGGTGGTTTAAAGAGAGGGGAAAGTGTAAGGCAAGGCAAGAAGAAAAGAAATACAAACAAAAAAAGCTATTGTGATCCAGCCATCATAACATGGCATGGCACAAACGTTTCCTATTGTAATAATGAACCATGGCAAATACTTTGAGGGCTCCAGTGCAGGCTGCAGATTTGTGGTCCAAGAATTCTTGTTCTGTGTGCTGATCCCTGTTTAGAAATGCAAGTAATAAAAAAGGATGAAATACTAAATTGATAGTAATTCATCTGGGCAAAAATATTGCTTTTTTTCATAGAGATTGTGCATATTCACATACAGACATCTCACTTAAGCCAAATTATATAACTTTTTCTTTTCAGGTGGTAAAAAGTTGCTTTTCAGATGTTGGTGACTGTATCCCTGTATGTCTGTTTGTGTAACAGGTGCTCGTCCAAAGCGGCCACATTCCCATTGTGTACCTCGAGTGTGTGTCCTGTAAGGCCCAGTCGATTTACGAGGTCAGCCAGAACTCGTATGTCTACCTCCGAGGAACGTGCACCAACTGCAAGGGCGTTCTTCGTGTGGTAAAAACTCACACAGACACTGACATCAAGCTCTAAGGGCAGAATCTGGCTAAACATTTCTTACTATGTCTCAGCAAAATGAGGTCACTGCGCCACAGAAGCAACAGTGAAGTCAACGTTTCCACGTCTCTTTCTTCTCTTTCGTCTTCTGCTGCCCCACTCTCTCCTTAATTCAGACTTTCCCTGGGATTCGTGATGCAGGCAGTAGTGTGTGGGCGTGGGAATGAGGTCATCCCTTAAGCTGAGCCAGAGAGAATATGTTGTGTTGAACTTACATAAGGAAACAATTTGAAAGACAAAACAATCATTGAGTTTCTGGAGTTTGAACTGCACATACCAGCTCACTTTGCTCAGCTACATTATAACCAATGTCACTTTGTTAGGATTACACTAAACTTTCCATACTGACTGGAGTATATTTCAATTTGGGGCTCTCTACACATATCTGACTCAATATATGTAGTCATTACATACTAATATGTCTTTAGTGAAGGGAAAGATATCCATCAGCTCGAAAAGAAACAACTTTGGCAAGTTTTGTCTCACTTACACATCATTAGTTTTAACATCTAATCATTCATACAGTACTTGTTGCAATTCTAAATTATAAGTTATAAATAACTTAGGAGAAAGGCAAGATTAACTCATTGGAAAAATGTTAGGTCTGTCATGCATGTGTGAACATGGATATTGTACGTATATATTGTAGAAAAAAAGGTTCTCAAAAGAAACAAAATTATTAATAAGGAAAAAGCTAAAGTAACCAGTCAAAGGTTACCGCTTCTTTTGGGCACTTTAAGAATAGTTATTTTATTATTGTGATTATTTAAAAGCTATTCAACTTTAAAGGGCATCGTTTGACATTTTAAGGAATACACTTATTGCTGAGAGTTACATCAGAATGCTTCCCTCATGACTAGTAACACTACCCTAGATGTGACCAGTCCAACAAAGCGTGTCCCTGTAAACCTTTATCAGAGTACTCCAAACTTATCAGTTTTAGCGTGCACTAAACCTCCTGGTATTTACATTAAAAATGTATTTTCACAAAAACTGTGAAAAAACAAACCATCATGTCTAGATCCAATATCTGATTTAAAAACTCTAAAATGATTGAGGACATTCCAGTTCATAAAGTTTCCACTTGCTGAGCAGTTCCTACCTTTGAAAATTATCTCTCATCTTAGTGTCCTGTCCACTCTTTCGGTCAGTGTTTTATGATCTGTTGTGTGCCTTTTATTCCCAACTCATCTTTTCAACTGCAACCCGAGCAGGAAAAGCACACTGATGTCACTAATATCAAGAACAGAGAGTTACACAGGCTGTTTTCACAACTCATTAATACATCTCCTTCTCTGTCTTAGCGCTGGAGTGCCATGACGCTAAAGAATGAAACTCTGGTCCTAGACTCCTCCTCCACCACGACAGGAAGCAACGGTATGAATCTGGTGCTACGGCAGGGGGTCCTGCGGCATAATGATTCCTATGTCTTCACCCTGCATGTGACCGACAGCAGTTTAAACGGCGAGGGCGCCGCTTCTATCACACTGCATCATAACAAGGCCCCGACAGGTGGGGAGTGTCGCCTGAGAGCTGGAGGGAAGGCAGGAGTGGCCTACGCGGATCTAGATGGTGAAGGCAGGAGGATACGCACACTGCTGGACCGTGTACACTTCAACTGCTCTGGTAGGAAGAAGGACATGTGACTTAGCTCTTTTTAATTATCATATGCTTTATAGTGATTATTGTCTTTTGACCCTGTGTGAATTTTAACCCTTTAGGTTACAGTGATCTGGGGGACTCTGAAACTACCTTGCTGTACAGTCTGCTAGTGACACGCTGCAAAGAAGAATACTGTGAGGACTTTTGTGTGTACAAAGGAAGCAGTCCAGAGCACGCGGCCTTCCTGCCTCCAGGTTTCAGCATAGCCCAACATCATGTATACGTGTACATAACAGTGGAGGACCACCAGGGAGCTGCCATCATGCCACTTAACAAGTAACTCTGCTTTACTCAGTTTAGTTCACTTGTACAGCAATAAGTCTTCAGTCTGAATCTTTTTAAGTCACTTTTAGCTACCGTGGTGTTATATTTACTAAAGTGTTTCAAGAAATCACTACAATTCCCAAGGTTATTGTTCAGTTGTTGAGTTTAATGGCATCTAGCAGCAACATTGCTCTTCTTGTTTACCAGTGACTGCTGTTCCACATGCATATAGTGAAGTTTCAGACTTTATATTCAGTTGGGGGTTTTTTTCCTGTTTGTGTGCAGGACCATTGAGGTTGTACTGCCAGATCCACCTCCTGAATACAGCAGTCTTCCCCACTGGCTTTCCGATCTGACAGACAGCAAACTCAAAAAGCTGTTGGAGCAGGGAGATTCCCAGAGGGTCAGAGAGTTATCATTGGCTCTTATTACAGTCCTAAATGAGGTAAGAGAGGCCTAGCCATAAAACTGTGATTAATGCGGTCATCTGTCAAGTCATACAACAGCTGATAACACATGTGGGGTAATTATATCGGCATTTACTTTCTTACAGTATGAACAGACCAGGCAGTCGTCACGCGTATCCCGAGATGAGCGCAATTATAGAGTCCGAGTCCGCAGCAACATCACAAGAGCTCTGACTGCTCTGGATTTGACAACTGTGAGCGATATCCAGCAGACCTCTGCTGCTCTCGCACAGTGCACGGTGAGCAGGATGAGAGAAAATGGGGTCATTTGTAAAGGACATAAATAAGGCTGCAACAGAAGAGGAGAGCCAAGAATAAAAACAAATCAGTTACGAGTGAATGTGCATGCGTTTTTTTTTTCCCAGGCGGTAAGTCGAGAGTTCATCTGTGAGGAGTGTCAGAACAGCACTCTGAACAAGCTGGAGTCCATGCTGGACATTCTGCAGACAGACACCAAGCAGGGCGTCGTCACTCCGACTGAAATAGCTGACAACATCCTCAACATCATGGGTAAGAAGGACACTTTGTTTCTGTAAATGCATTTTTAGGACAGTGTTGCTGGTTTCTACACGAGGCTCTAACTCCAACACTAATTAGGAACTTCTCTTACTTATAACTAAATAACATAGTTGATCTATAAAGGAAGTAAATATTGGTTTATTTAATTAATGCTGAAACAAAGGTTTGTGTAAAAGCAGAGCATTTGTGCAAATTCAGCTAAACTAGAGCCGTGTAATGCTCACTAATACAACGCTTCCCATTTCTAGTAAGTGATGTTGTCGAGTAGATTACATAACTGCATGTATCTACTCTCATAAATGTATTTATGATTTTGTTTTTCCTTAAATGAATGAGCATTCACCAATACTGCATGCACCAACAGTTCAAGAACACACTAGTGTAAAAATAAAAATTACCTTTATCTTATGTCATATTTTCTCCTTTTTTACAAGGTGATCTGATCCATCAAGTCAGTCAGTCAGCTACCTACTCGTACCTCCAGGCTGCTTATTTGGATTCCTCCTCACCCCCCTCCATCTCAACCCCTTCTTCCTCTGGTGAAGAGTATGGAAACGCCGTGTTGGACACACTGGAGCCGCACCCTCTGCACGTGGCAGCAAAGGCTTACAGCCTGTCCTCAGTGCTCATGTTGATCCTCATGCACGGCCGCGTACTCAACGAGGAGCCACTCGTTCTGAGGGGAGCTGAGATAGCTGCCACGGGAAAACTGGCAGACCCCCAGAGTCTCCTCTGCTACCACGGCAACAACAGTCCAGGTTTGTTTGTGCATTTAGTGTCTCAGGTTGGAATTTTTCACCATAAACTGCAGAAAGTTGGACATTATAAACTGTAAGTGTGAAGAATCACGTGCAAGATGACAGCGTTTAATTTCTTCTCTCTTCATATTACCAGAGTGCCAGCTGTTCTCCATCCCCCGAGCTTTCAACAAAAGTCTGGGCAAGGCTGCTGCTGGAAAAAGCATCATGCAGCTACTTTTTCAGGTTTGTTCATGTTATTGTCAACCAGACACTCGAGTAGAATAAAACTGAAACCGACCAGCATTCTGAGGTCGAGCTTTTGGCCCTACAAGGATTATTGTACCTATGTTGACATCATTCTTTGAACATCAGAAAACACTTAAAAGAGCAGAAACTTCTAAGTGACGTACAAGTCTTCACTTAAAACCTTCTTCTAAGATGGCTTATTAACGAACTTGGCAGCATGAAAGCTGTTTGTGCCGAAGTCTGTCATCAACACATTCACTAAAGGAGTTTGCCTGAACTGTGTCCTTCTTTTTGGCCTTTTTCAAATTTCGTTTTCAGATAAAAGTTTGTCACTTTCGCCTTTACTTAATTTATTAACTTTTTCCATTCAGGTGGAGTCCAACCCATTCCCCTTCAACTATGTGGCCAACTACACCATCTCTACCGAGGTGGCATCCATGGAGTTTCGCACTGAAAATGGAACCCAGATCCCAATCTCTGGTCTTGATGATAGTCTGGCCATCACAGTTGCCATTAACAATAGTAGCATTGGAGAAGTGGGTTCTGAAGGTTCTGGAACTGCAGGAGTACCCACAGCGGGAGCCGTTAACATCAGCCACTGTGACTCTGTCATCGTTAGGGTCAGCGCAGGAAACAGCAACAGACAGGCAGGGCTGTTTGTGCAGCTCAACTTCACCGTCCCAGGTGAGCACTCACATTTAGCACAAACATTAATTGGTGGAACTGAGCAAATTAATTTCTTTATCTCTTTGTTTTGTGCTTTTGGTTACTCCCCTTAGCAGATCATCTGCCCCCACCTCACCCTGTCCCTAGCATCCTCCTCTGTCACATCATCCTCTGCATGTCCTCCTTCACTCCAACCATGAATCTTTTCTGTGTGCTTCCTCTTTTCCTCCTGCTTTGTCCAGTACATTGACTATCTCTTCTTTGTACATGTTCAGACTGTCTCAGCCTTCCCTCTCTAACTTTGGCTTCACACTGTTCAATCTGAGCTGCTTGATGATTAAGCTTATAATCATTTGGAGGTGTTTTAAATTTGTATTAAACATCCAAGTAACTGGAATTTATCAGTTTTTCTTTAGGAATGAGTGAAAAAATGAATTTAGTGTTGTTTTTAGCATCTATTTTAGTTCAAATTAAAAGATACATATGTTATTGTAATGCTAGAAATATATAATTGTGACTCTGTGGAGAAATTAATTGCAGCACACGAATGCCTCAGTATGGATTTTGAATGGGCTTGCGAACATATAGCTATGGCAGTTGCCAGACAATAACATTATGTACTATGTATAGAAATAACTATGTTCACTTTGTATATTGTAACACTGTCTGGTCTTGTCATTTGGTGACTCAGTCTAAACTAAATGGTGTCTTTGTATCTTTACTTACTGTGTCTTTTTGTTTTGGTGTTACTGTCATTATTTTAATTCCTTTTCTAGATGTAAAAGAAAAGTATGAAAGAGAAAAGAATGACAAAGAGGAGCCATTCATCACTGCCTACCTCCATTCTCACGAACAACCCAATGAGTTTAACTGCACAGACAGAAAACGTATCACTCTCAATATGACCAGAGGGCAGCATCTTGACCACAGGGAATACACCTTCTTCCTGTCACCAGAGTAAGAACTCTGTTTATTTGCAGCATTTTAATACAGTGCCCATTAAATATGCAGTAACTTTGCTACGACTGGCAGCAGGGCTGTTAAAGTCTACATTTAAAAAGGTGCTGTATTTCAAACTTTCCAGTCTTCCTGTTTCTGTTTTTAATGTCATCTCCTGTCCTTGTCTCCGGTTTATCTGCAAAAATTTCACCTGTTGCTACATAGGACCTACGACACCACTCTGGACTACTTTATCAACGTGAGTACACCCTGCAGCTCTGACTCTCTGCCCGTGGATGTTCGCCTGGAGGTCGGGGTGTTTGCTTCTCTGTGTCAGTACTTCAGTGAGAATGAAAAGCAGTGGCGGACAGATGGCATGGTGCCGCTGGCGGAGACCAACTCCAGCAGAGCGGTTTGCCTTACCAAGCACCTCACATCCTTCGCCGCAAGCCTGTTTGTGCCAACCAATGCCATCAGCTTTAAAGTGCCAGTCAGTATCTCACTAAATACCAATCACTCTTTGTGCATGTGCACTAAATTAAAAAAACACTCAAACTATTTCCTCCCTCCTTCAGGAGCGCTCAGGGGCACCAAGCCTGGTCGTGTTCTTGGTGTGTCTATTGGGCTTAATATGCTATGTTGTAGCGGCAGCTATCTTACACAAATTGGACCAGCTGGATCTACGACGGGCTGGTGTGGTGCCACTCTGTGGCCGAGATGGACTCTTTAAGTATGAGGTCCAGGTGAAAACCGGCTGGAACCAAGGGGCAGGTGAGATAAAACAACGTAACAGGTAGATGTCGTTTTCATGTCACTTTGAAACCCATGTTTAATATGACAGAAAATAAGGCAAATCAGAACAGTTTACCTACAAATTTTAAACTCAATAAAATCGATTCCTACGTCAAAGAAATTAAGGGAAAACTGCCTCTCTTTGTCCATGCAGGCACCACGGCTCATGTGGGAATCAGTTTGTATGGGCGTGAAAGCCGTAGCGGACATCGCCATCTCGACAGCAGAGGGGCTTTTGCCCGCAATGCACTCGACATCTTTCATATTGCTACGGACACCAGCTTGGGCAATGTCTGGAAAATCCGTATTTGGCATGACAATAAAGGTAAAGACACACCAGCGCACAAAACAGAAGGAGCCTAAGCAGAGTCTGTATTTTAATGTTTATCATCACCATCATTTGCGCCCTTCCTTCAGGTCTGTCTCCAGCATGGAAGCTACAGTATGTCTTGGTAAAAGACTTGCAGACAGGAAGCAGCTACTATTTTCTGGTGGAAGAATGGCTGTCAGTGGACAACGAGAGAACTCATGGACAGGTGGAGATGGAAGTGGAGGCTTCAGGTAATAAACTGCGATTAGATGGCGTGAAATTAAATAATAAACAGAGTTTTGATCGAGTGCAGCTGTCAGGTGAGGGAGAGACTCAAAGGCAGACTTGACAAAGTTCACAGTTTTATTTACAACAGAGCACCCAGGTGCAGATATATACAAGTGAGGGAAACGGGCCGGGGATCTCCAGGGAACGTCAGAGCAGGAAAGGGAACACACGGGGCTATATACTGTACAACGATCCTCCTTGATAGCATAGGCTAGCTCGGCACACCGGCAATGCTCACCAGAGCGATGGTCCACGGGCAGGCAGGTCGAGTCTGGCATGGAGAAGAGAACAGGTAAGTATGGCATGAGAGAAAAACCACAAAAGGAGCTAGAGGCAAGCGATGACACTGACGAGTGTTACACAATAATCCAGCAATGAAGCATCCACTGCCGCCGTCTTAAGTACCGAGCCTGGTTGATGAGCTGATTGCCTGCAGGTGTACCGCCAGGGGCCGGAGTCGCCATGACTCCACCCCGGTAGAGCGCAGAGCGCCAGAGGAGAGAGAGAGGGAGCGAACGCAACAGAAAAGAAAAACACTTGTAGCCATGCAGGGTCAGCTGAGAAGGCACAAGGACCATGACAGCAGCAAACAACTGCTTGATGGATGATTTGTATTGCTTTCTATTTTATTCCCAGAGGAGGCTGTGCTTCTTCAGCTGCCTCGCCTCCTGCGATATGAGCTGCAGAGGGCACTGTGTGAGAGTCACCTGTGGGTGTCGCTGTGGGAGAGGCCCACCCGGAGCCCCTTCACCCGCCTGCAGAGAGCCACCTGCTGTGCTTTGTTAATCCAGCTCCTCCTATTGGCTAACACTTTGTGGTACAGCATTGTGGTGGACAAGCGATACGGGTACGTGAAGGGGTGTGATGTTATTTTTGGGGGGGGGGTTGTCTTTGTAAATTCCAACTACTGATCAATGCAATCGTGTCCTTCAGCCCAAGGGCTGTGTCCAGGTCCTCATCACTAAACGGCGAGACAGTGGCAGCAGGTGTGGTCATCTGTCTGATCATCTACCCTCTCTACTTGCTTGTTTTCACGCTGTTCAGAATGAGCCGCAGCAAGGTAACCCAAACCTTACCAAATGGGATATATGATCAGTCTTTCTTGTCTGTCAAAGGCCCTGGATAAAGCGGAATATTTCCTCTGTCATTGTGTATCTGTAAACAATAGTGTGTGACCGTGGAGCAGGTGCCACAGCAAGTGGACCAGGAGTCAGTGGAGATCGATGACTTCCTGGACAACTCCATGGCAGGAAGTTCCTTCCTCTTTTTTAATGGCGAGGTAAAGTCTGTCACAAAAACACGAGGTTTAAAAGTCAGACTTAGGAAAGGTTATACTTTCATCAATCATCTCTGTTTCCTCAGACCAACTCAGAGGAAACCAACGTGGACTTGCCCACTCCATCAACTAAAAGGTAAGCATAGTTATGTCAGATAATGGCCTATTTGTTGGAAAACAGACGTAGTGAAATAGCCAGCTGTGAGAATCAAAGAATAAAGACTAAAAATGAAAAAAAAAGGCAAATGGAAATGGCTCATCGTACTGTCATCTACAAGAGATGTGAAAGTTTAAAAAAAGTTTTTTATATTACTATCTTTTAAATGTGAAGTGAGCGAAACATTTTCTTCACCAAACAACTCTAAATTCGAAAGCAACAATTTCCTCAGAATATTGACAACAACATTATTCTTCTCTGACAAACTTGTTTTGTTGGGATGACCTTCAGAGCAAATGAATGATTTGCTGAAGTTCCTCTGAGTCACAAACATCTCTCATTGTGCATTTCAGCGAGGAGAGCTGGGACATGGTCGAGGAGGAGACCGAGGACAGAGATTGGCCAGAGTTGTTGAGTGACACGTCGGTGGTTGGAGACGCAGGGCACGGGGCGGGGATGCCCAGGCTGAAGAGGGGTCAGGGCAGCAGGCACCTAGGTGTTGATATGGCCTTTAACCCTGATGACGATGAAGGCGCCGACCAACGCAACAAATATTTCACCTCTTCGGGTAACTGAAGCAAACAGGCTGCAGTATTAAATCAAAATTTCTGTGAGCAACAGTGGGATATCTGTGAAAACTTCAGAAACAATGAATTTAGTTTTCTTAAAAAGGCCATAGATGGAAAACAGATTGTTAGAAATTGTATGAAGTGTCTGATAATGGCCTAAGTTAAATGTCATGAAAGCAGATCTTCATTTGATGAATGTTTTGGTATTATATGTACACCAATATCTGCAGAAAATCTAAAGAAAGATAAAAAAATAAGGCTGTAAAAGCAAATATTGCATTAAAAGCTATAGCAGTGATGTCAGATTCATCTTTTTCATTTCTTTTTAGGAAAATAAACTACACAGGGATGCAAGTACGCGTCAAATAATCATTGTGTTATTTATTTTCTTCTTTTTTTTTCATTTATAGTTCATATAGTCCAACTGTTTTTGGACAGTAAGTTATTTTTGTGGTATTTCTTTGTATCACTCCACAGTGGATTCTATGCCAAAAAATGAAGATGTGATTGAACTGCAGATTTTAAGTTTAAATTCAATGTGTTTAACAAAAGTTATACATTCATTTTTTTTTAGAAATTAGACAATTTCAGACGCTTAAATTAACTGGACAGAGTAACATAGTTTTAAATATAAGGAGTGTTTTTGATTGTTGAATAAAAGCACTTTGTAGTGAGTGATTCTTAGTTGACATGCAGAATCAGTGGACATCACCAAATACTTTATTTCCTCCACTGAGATGCTCTGCTCCGCCTTTACTGCAGCGACCTAGACAAAGTTAGAGAAGCAAGGCTGAGATAATAATAATGGATTGCATTTATATACCGCCTTTCTAGACACCCAAAGCGCTTTACAATTCTACTATTCATTCACTCTCACATTCACACACTGGTGGAGGCAAGCTACAGTTGTAGCCACAGCTGACACACCTCAAACACGCTGACATCTGTCAGCCACTGACAGAAGCCTACTGGTGTTGGCCAGAGGGGCCAACACCAGTAGGCGGTAGGGTAAAGTGTCTTGCCCAAGGACACAACAACCAGGACAGAGAGCTGGGGGATCGAACCAGAAACCTTCCGGTTACAAGATGAGCAACCCAACCCACGGTGAACCACGGTCGCCCCTGATGGTTTGGACATGTACAGAGGAGGGACAGTGGTTATACTAGAATGATGTGTGAATATGGAGCTGCCAAACCAGGGGAAGAGAGGCTTCAGGAGAAGCATATGAAAAGGTTTGGTGCGACAAAGGAGGATCACACAGAGCTTTAAAAATGGGACACAGTTTGTTAGAATTGCTGTAATTCCTGAATACTTGATGAAAGATTTCTTTAAAGCCCCTTGAATTAAAAATTAAAGTCAACACTTCAATCAAAATAATTGTTTGAATTGTCTGAAGTAATGTAGAGAGGCAGAATCACACAAGTTGCATCTGTAATGATAGGAGCGTTTCTTCAGTAGTGCTTTTCTGTCATGGCTGAGTAGTTTGATTGCTTATGACCATGTTAATAACTGAAAAAAGTTAACATTTCAGAAATCCTGTAAAAACATGACAGCGAGGTCATGTAATATGAATGTGAATGTATATGACAATACAGCTTCACACCGTGTTCTTATAGATGAGGATCTGATCAAGCACATACTGGCAGACGGACAGAACTTCTTTCCTCAGGCTGATGAAAGTGAGATGGCTGACCTGTAAGTTATGTTTAGGGATTCAAGGAATTCACCAGAATCATTTCACACCTGTGTAGATTCGCTTGATTTTGCGTTGCTACTGTTTGTGTTGCAGGTCGAGCATTTTTGAAGATAAGACCGAAGTGATTCTCCTGACAAAGCTTAATGACCCTCTTCTTCTGGAATCTGTGAGGAGGGACCCACCAAAAACAGCCTTCACCTCAAACACAGGTGTGTGTGTGTGTGTGTGTGTGGGCAGTTTGAACTATCTAGTTAAGTTCACAATCGAGGCTCGTACTGATTAAACTTTGAAGAATTAAATTAAGAATGCACTTAGGAGTCTCATCACATTTAAAAGATTTTTAGTTTATTCTGAAAATTATTCTCAAAGGTAAATATTTTATTTGTAAAACACTGATTTGTGAAATAGAAATTAAGAGAAGGCAGACTTTTATAATCAATAGTACTAAAGCCCAGAGGAAAAATATGCAGATTTGATTTTTACATTTTGATTTGAACGGTCCCTTTAAAAGATGTTATTTTCCCCCATAGATCATCTATTTTAAAGGGTCCTGCTGTCTCTTTGTTTAGATTAGTGAGACAGGACACATAAATCACCTATCCAAGGGTTCTAGAAGGCTGATAACTTTCATTAGGTAAAGCAAAGTTTGGTGATTGCTCTTAAAAAGAAAAAAGGCTCTTACTTTCACAGAGTAATCAGTCTTGTACTGCCAGATGTGTGACTGAGCCATTATAGTTGTGCTTTGATGTGAAACCAGCGTATGTGCATTGTGCTTTCATTTTGCAGTCCGAATGTTTAATAAGTGACACATGTCCTTGGTTGCGATGGAAAAAGTAAATTGAAAAGGAACATTTTTACAGCTCCAAACTTCTTACAGCATCATTTATTCTTCCTCTGGAAACTTGATATATTTACTAATAAAATTATTAATTGAAAAGACTTTGAAGTCCTTGAAGACTCGAAGACTACAAGAACTCTGTTTTCTTTAGCAAAGTGCGAAATAACCTTCAAAAACTCTAAAAGGATGATTAAAATGCAAATTTTTTTTTTCATTTAAATAGTTTTACACTTAAATACTCACTAAAGTCTTTTTATTTCTAAGTTTTCAGTGCTTGAGGATTTGTATTTGTTTTGTCTTTGACACCTTATTTTTCTTTCCACAGTTGTAACAGATGTGTGCCGTCCAAGACGGTTCCCACCTTGGTGTGGACGTGCTGCCATGTGGGGCAGCTGGGCAGGAATCGCTCTAGCCAATAGTGTTTCAGTTTGGGCTGGCTATGGGTTCAGTCAGAATGTTGCCATGATGTGGTTAATTTCCTGCTTTGCTAGTTTCTTCTGCTCATTTCTACTGTTGGAGCCAATTAAGGTAAACACACAGATGGTTTTTGCAAAGATTTCATAGTGTGGCTTTTGTCCTATCTCAGCTCCCTTACCCCCAACCCAACCCAGCCTGGTTCTGCCAGAGGTTTCTTCCTGTTAAAAGGGAGTTTTTTCTTCCCATTGCTGCCAAGTGCTTGCTCATTGAGGTTGTTTGATTGTTGGGGTTTTCTCTATGTTATTGAAGGGTCTTTAACTTACAATATAAACCTCCTGCTGTCATTTGGGGCTATATCAATTGAAGTAAAGTGAAATGAACTATATAAAAGACAGATGTAGCCACCATGACATCAGCCATTATTTTGAAGAGTCCTTAGTGAAGTCCCATCTTTAGTGTTTTGTTCACTGCTGTCTTGATTTTTTCATGATCCAGAAGTACTTTATTTGGACATGTTAGTCAAAGCATTCATATCCTCAACTTTATAACATCTTTAAATACTCTAAACATTTTTTTCCTTCAGTACTGTTAGGGATTTTAACATGGGCGTCTATTGGGATTGATTTGCTTTTAGAACCATCCTCAAGTGGAACTGCAATTTTTGGCTGTTTCATATATCTGCTGTGAATCTAAAAAGGCACCACTAACACCTTCACCAAACCATCTTTAGAAGCTGATAATATTGTGTTGTTACAGTCCCATTAAGTGTAAAAAAAACCCCACACTTAAAGCACGTTTATGTATAATTGCACCAATTTCGACCCTTAAAACGTTTAAGATGAGTTCAGAAAGGACAAGGTGATTGTTCCCACAAGGTTTTTCTACATTTTCAACATCTCAGACACTCATTTTCACTAAATTGCCATCTGGCCGTGGTCATGTTAATAGTAGGTTGTCCGATTTTCCTTAGAGCTGATCGATTTGGATCACACATTTGACTTTGGGTTGAGTAAATGCAACATCAAAATTCTGGCCTTTGAAACTGATTACCTAGCATGACAAGTTCCCTGCCCTCTGCCCCACAGGTGCTGTGTGAAGCAGTTTACTACGCACTGTGTGTGCGTCGGCTGCGTCCTGAGGACCAGGATGTGCTGGTGGAGTTCCCCAGGGTGGAGAGAGTGGTCCAGCGGGTACCGAGGGTGAGACCTCCGCAGGGCTTTGCTCTTTCTCAGGCCCGACACCAGGCCCGCAAGGTCCACATGCTGCACACGATGCTGAAGGTCAGTGAGGAAGAGAATAGACTGGATTAGACAGAGAGATGATGCCTTTAGATATTAAAATCTTAAATTGGTCCTCCATAACAGAATTCTTTTGTCTTATTTTCAGAATTTTCTGGTCTATATGTTTTTCCTGTTGGTTGTTTTGCTTCTCAATTACTCCGACTCAGCCAAAGATACACACAGCCTCAGGCTGCGCACCCAGCTGCAGCGAGCCCTACACACGCCCGAGTACCACAACATCAGCAGGTATGAATGCACATAAAGCTGTGATATTTCTGTGGTTTAACCTTTATTTGTTTCCAACACATTGTTGCTGCTCTTATTTGTCAAGGCTGACTTGCTCATTAGACTTTCAGAAACTGTGAGAAGTCTGAGGAAGGATAAGGCAGCTGATTTTTCTCTCAGGATTTCACCTGATTGTGTTATTTTATTTAAAATAAAAGAGATCAGCTGTGAAATTATATCACAAACTACCTGTGTTCAGCTCTAGAGTGTCTTTCATTATAGTGTTAAGTCTTACTGAGTGCGCACAGCCAACCTTTTTTTTTTTCTTTTAAGCCGAGATGATGTTCTGGTGTGGCTGCATGACTCCATGTTGCCACGGCTCCTGGATGAGTCCGCCCTCTTGAGAGACACAGGAAGCATGTTACTCGGCACACTGAGGCTCAGACAAATCCGTGACGCACAAGGTGAGATTTCTTTGTGGCCACTATCTTTACCTTTACTGAGATGTGAACTTGTTTGGAGCTACATCAAAGCTCTTTGACAGAGCACATATCAGACTTACTGAATTATCTATTTTTTGCTGAAGTACATTTCTTTGCTTCTTTGTGTATCTTTCTTCAGTAGTACTACTGAGTCAGATACATAATATGTTTAATATTTCAGGATCCTGACTAATATTTGAATTGCTTTTTCTGTTTGCATTCTTTTTTCTGGGTAAATCGATTAAATAAATGCAGATTGACGTCATTGTAATCTTTTCAAAACAGATTCTCTTAGGTCAGAAAACACGTCATCTTTTTGGGGAAAGAACTCGGTCATATCTCCAAGTAAAGAAGAGGATAATAGTACAGTTTTTGGTGCCATGGATTCAGATTGGTAAGTAAATCATTGAAAAGCTGCTTGTATCTGTGTGGCTATTAAAAGTCATTAACTACTGTTAAGTTGCAGGTCATTAGTAACCTGTTTAGCGTTAGAGATAGACTGAAAGAAAACAGAAGATATTACTCTTCAGATGAAGTCTCACACATGCATTTTGGACTTGCAGTTTTCTTTTATGAGCTTTTCCATTTGGCTATGCCAAATAGGCAAAAATCCATAAACGGTGTAGATGTTAACTCAAAATCTAATTCTAAATGGGTTGACGACAAGCTGATGGATGTTAATGTTCTGTTTTTTTTGTTTTGTTTTAACATCTGACTTTCTTTGATGCTCCCTGTTCACTTTGTTTGTCTTTTGTCATTTCTCCCGCACGTTTTCCTAGGGTGTGGCGTTTGGATCGGATGGGGGTGCATAACAGCAGAGATGTGGTTTACCAGCTGAACAGAAGCCTGGAAGAAGCCTCCTCCTCCTTAAAGCAGCTGCAACAGCTGCACTGGCTCGACTCTAGGTAGTGACCGCGTAAAGTCATGACCACAGCAGCAGGACATGTAAAGTCTGAGTTACATCAAAATAATTCAAACTTTGCATTGTTCAGGGCAAGACAGTGTTTTGCATTTTTTAAACATGCACTCACGCCAGTGGCTTCGTACTGAGCTGAGCCAGTTTGACCTATAAAGTCTAGAAACGGTTAAATATGCCATATTTTGGCCCATGTGGAGTTCAGTTGGGTGTTGGCATGCTGCACATCTGGTGCCTATGCTAACCTTGCCCAAGAACAAAGACGAATGCTTTCTGGTCCAGCGAAGTGTGAGATCATTTGGCCAGTGGGGGAGTGAGGATATGACCTAAAAGAGGTCATGCTCATTCATTTTATTGACCAGGTTGTTCCAAAATTCAGGGACGTTTGCAAGGGAGTAAAAACTGGCTACATGTTATTGTGCTAATAATTCCAAAATGTTTGGAATCAAACACAACTGTGGCCTGAGGTTTTCTGTCAGATCTTAAGCTGTTTTCTCAATTTGCCCTGGAGCCTGCAGTAATTAAAGCACTGCACGATCAATTAACGTATGGCAGTAAAACATGAAACATCAAAATAAGACAGAAAACAATCCAGTGCTGAATGCGCTGAGAATGTTGGCTAACATTTAACAACTGTTTCTAAGAATGATAACTCATGGTATAAACAACTCTATAATCCCACCACATTTTTTGTTAGGGTACAGATATACACAGGGGAGAAAGCCAATAAAATTGGGTCAAATCATTTATGTTTGTACCCTTTTATTGACATAAAAATTCCTGCCATAAATAAAAACAAGAGCAGTCAATATACCTCCTCCAAGGCAGAAATCCCTTCAGCCTGCATGGTTTCACTCCCTGGTTCTGGTCTGCTTTGATATATTGTTGATATTTTCTCAAAGACATTAAAATGTCCCTAAGTACTCACCCTTGGGGAAAAAAAATAATGGTTCCAGATCAATTCCAGAAGTTAATCACTTCTAATTTGGGCCAAGAATCACATCTGGAAGAATTTTCATGTAAATAAGTCAATAATTTTTAGTGTCATTCTTCTAATAAATAAACTAAACTTATAACATAATCAGCTCATTGAAGTGTCAAAGTATCAAAACAGATACCTGACCAAGACTATGGCAAATATTGTGATTCCTGGTTAGAGGCTGATTTCTCAGTGAGGCCGGTAAATCAGAAATATAAACTACCAAATATTGGTATCAGCTTAAATGTGGGCGCCTGATCTTGTCATGTGCACTAACTGTGTGTTTCGTTGTGTTCATGTTCACAGGACTCGCACCGTGTTTGTGGAGTTCTCTCTCTATAACGTAAACACAAACCTGCTGGCCGTCTTTTCCTTCCTGTTTGAGTTCCCAGTCTCTGAGCGTGCCCAGTCCAGCCTTGACCTCATTGTCATCACACTGTGGCCAATCACAGGGCTGGACCTGCAACTTCTTCTAATGGTAAACATTCTCATAACCATGAATCCTTGAACTACAGCTGTTTCATTTTCCCTTTCGTATCATTTCTGTAATGGGACTTTGTGGTTCCAGATTATCCTCCTCGCCTTGGTGTTGTATTTCCTCGTTCGGGGGATATTGGGCTTCCTCAGAGAAGGCTATAGGTACCTGCTGTCAGCCTGGAGACTCCTGGGTATCTGTAAACTGTCTCTAGCAGTGTCTGTATTCGGAATACACCTGTGCCGCTGCATAATAGCTAACCAGCAATGGACATCATACCTGAGGCATCCTCGGGATACCTTCACAGATTTCTACCCCCTGGCCAGACAGACTCAGATGTACACCGTCATGTCTGCCTTGCTGTTGTTCATACTGGTACTCAAGGTAAGAATGAAAGAGATGAATGCAGGCTAATTTTACAGAAATATATTGCATGTTGTTTATGACATTTTGCTTGTCTAACCATCTGGGAATGCGGTGAAGAGGAAAAAAAAGATAAATATTAATTCCAATTTAGAAAACAATTGTAATGATTTTTACTTGTTATTATTGACAACAAATCCAATCCAATGAAATGAATCTAATATCAAGAATTGTCTGTGGAAGCAATTATCACTATCACTGTAACGCTTTGTTATCTCTGAAATAATTAAAACAGCATCAGTGTGTTGTTAAGTTGCTCTGGCTGACAGTCACACAGACACAGTGCTGCTGTTGTAAATATTGACTAATCAACTAAATCTGTGTTAATTCACAGGTAAAATAGTCCCAAACAAGCACACTGTTGATTACTAAAGATGAAGTGATGTTTGCTGAAAGCTGCAGAGCTCGATTATTTTCAGTAATGTGTACATTTATCATTTGCAATGTCTTCATTACGAATCGAGGAGATGATCTGAGCTAAACAGTTAAACTGCTTTATACTCATTTGACAATGGTGGCCAGTAGTGGCATCACAGTCACCACGACTTGGTGTCATTTTGGTTTTAGCTTTAGTTTTTTGTGACGTGGTTTGCCAGAGTGAAGACATTTCATTGACGTGCCAGCAGATATTTTCGGATTATTGTGAAGGAGGGCTTTTTTTTCTGAGAGACTGCAGAGAAGACGGTGTTCCGTCAAGTAACAGTGACGAGGCTGTAGTGACATCACAGCCAATGTGACGGCAATAAACTAGGCCTATGAGAAGCACTGATGCTTAGGTTTGAGACTGTGATTTCTACATGACTTGCGAGTCTGCCTTCATACAGTGTTGTGTTTGCATCGTGATGCCTACTCTGAGCATCTCAAAGCTGACAAATGAACCTAGTATTATTCATCTATCCATCCTCTGCTGCTTATCCTTATAAGGGTTGGAGGGGGGGTGGAGCCTATCCCAGCTGTCATAGGGCAAGTGTACAGCCTGGACAAAAAAATGCAATCTAACTCAATCTTATATTTGTTTTGTGTCATTAATAGTTTAATAAGTATTTATTTGTATAGTACAGTTCAAAGTGTCTGACAGATAAGATGGAACAAAAAGTACTAAAACATAACTAACAATATGCAGTAACAAGCAAATTCTTTTTCCTTTTTATTTTTAAAGAGGCAAAACAAATTAATCAAAATTGTTAAAGTAAAAAAAAACTAAATGGAAGTAAGTAGAAGTAGTTACGCTCATTAGAAAGGCTTGCAAGTTTTTGTTGCTTTGTGATGGCTGTAGAAGTCCATTAATTAGGTCATTTTTGGTTGGCAGTGATGGTCACAGTGGGCCATATTCATAAACACATAGATTTGTGTATATGTAGTGTTTATCAAAGTTTTACACATACCCATAATCTGTATTGTCTCACACTACAAATGTAGAAGTACCTCTGACTGTGTGAACGCATTAAAAATGGCTTAGAAAATGTAAACACATCTTTGAAAGAAATGCGTATTATTTCCAGTTTTCCAAACTAAGAGAAACAAAACGAGTGCTTATAGAACTGCATAAGGAAACAAGAAGCTGTTAAATTAAATGTAAAGAACAAAAAATATTGTCTGATAAACTGAAGGCTGAAGCCTGAGCTCGATATGGAAACACTTCTTACATATTTTAATAGGAAGCTTTTTTTTCTTCATATTTTATTAACCTGCTGGTACTTTTGCATTTGCACCTATTTTGTGAGAAAGGTAAGACTGTTTCTACACGCATATTGTTATATTGGAAACCCAAAATGGCTGTGGAGAAACATTTTTGTCCTTTGGCTGAATTAGATTTAATTACAAGATAACTTTTTTTTCCCCAAACACATATTTTTGCGTTCTGTTTCCCTCCTCTCTCTCTCTCTCTGTCCTCACTCATGCAGGCGTCCCACCAGTTGCGGTTTCTCCGTGAGTGGGCCGTGTTTGGCAGAGCTCTGCGGCGCTCAGTCTGGGAGCTGCTGGGAGTTGCTTTGGCGTTACTGCTGTTGGTGCTGGCTTACTCACACACGGGACACCTGGTCAGTTTTTTTCTCTTCTCTATTTTTTTTTCCTCTGGCTCAACTACACACACACACACACACACACACACACACACACTGTAAATTCAGTTCACATCGTCTCAGCACATAACCTTGTCAAAGTGTGTCCGCCCACGCACTTGTTCAATTTACTTGTTTTTGGTCTGTTCACTTTCATTGTCATGGCTACAGTTCACTTTCTTTAGAGAATTTCAAATAAACCTGCACTTTTGCACAGATTGCATAATACAGCTTTGCTTTTATTGTTACAGCATAAAAACATCCATGCTTCCTTGCTGCCAAACAGCTTTACTGAAAGAGAACATCGTGACAATAGCATTTATTCAATATTTGAATCATTTATTCAAACCAGCACAGAATAAATAATGACATGGAGAATGTCTCTGCTGTGTAAATGGCACCATTTCATCCAAGAGACTTTTAACTGTTCTTTATTTAGCCATCATGTTCCCTTCAATTCTCTTTTTTTAGAGAGCCCTTAAAAACCGGAGTATAATTGTGTTTCATGACATTTCCAGATGATAGAAGAGTAAGATGATTAATAATATTTAAGAAAAGAACCAAAAAACTGCCAAACAATTAAACTGTTTTGTGGATGAGCGACAGCACAGCTTTACAAATTAACATCATTTACATTTACACTCTTGAAAAAAGAAAAACTTAGAACTATAATGCTTTGTAGTTTTACGTCAACCAGCAATCACTGCTTTAGCAGATGAGAAGAAGGGCACAGCAATAGAAAGGGACAATAAAGGGCTATTCTATTCCTTTCTGTTGCCATCTTAAATTTACATTGAATATTTACATTCAGAATCAACCAGAACCTCGTAGATTTTAAATACATTTTTTTATATAAAAAATATATAAAACATATATATATTTTTATTTTGTTATGTAAATTGATGTGCTGTGAATGTATGGCCATTTATTGTTTTACTGTTATGTTAAATAGTGTCTTATAAGCCCATTTGGGCTGGGCACATGTTGTGCAAGACACTCAAATAAAATAAAATATGTAATATGTATATATAATATAACCAGAATACAATCAGCTGGCAACTAGTTGGTTTGAGTTCCCTACTGCAAAAAGATGCATTGCCTACCAGTCATCATGTGCCCATCACATGTAAATGATCAATAGTTTTTCCTCATACTGTATCAGTAATGTTCACTTTTCTTATTATTTTTCAAATATCGTCTCAGAATTTATTCAAAGGAAACTTTTTTTTTTCCCCCACTCCAGCTCTTCCACTCTGTGTTGGACGGCTACAGCAATGTGATCTCAGCCAGTCTGTCCTTACTGGGTTCCGGTTGGTGTGGATTGTTGTCATGGCGTCCTGCCTGGATAATTACTGGTCCCAGCACTTTCTCTGCACTGCTTTTCCACATAAGCTTTGCTATATTCCGTCTGGTGTTGCTGTGGGTGGTCACTTCGGTTTTACTGAGGAACTACCGGCGTGCACGAGCAGAACTTTACCGCCCAGCAGTGGATCTCCAAGACTACGAGATGGTCGAACTGTTCCTACGAAGACTCAAAATGTGGATGGGACTCAGTCGGGCCAAAGAGGTACAAATTCTGATTCATATCTACGGCTGTTAAGGACAATTCTTGTAGTTTATTTATAGATTTTTTTTCCAATAGTATATATGAAAAAAACCAAACACTTATATCTGAATGCTCTACCCAAAATCGTATCCTGTTTTTTTCCTTAGTTTCGCCACAAAGTGCGTTTTGAAGGCATGGAGCTCCCACCGTCCCGTTCATCCTCCACCAGTGACTGTAAGTCCCTGTGCTTGCCTCCTTTGGACAGTCCAGACTCCCCGCCTACCCCAGACAGTGTTGATGCTGGCTCTGAGGCCTCATGGCGTCCAGCATCTTCCAGCCCCTGCAGCCTCACAGAAGCCCCGGGGATCGGCCTAGGACTCGGCCTGGGCCTTGGATTGGGCCTTGGGCCAGGAGTGGTGGTGGGAGGTAACAGCTGGAGAGAGAGAGCAGAGACTGAAGCCTCTCTGAGGAGACTCCTCCCCACCCTGGATGCTCTGCTGCAACAGCTTGACCGTGTCACTATTACGACAGAGGATCTGTACCACATTGAGTGTAAACTGGAGCGAGCACAGAGGAAAAGAAGGCGTACAGAGAGGGAGAGAAACGATGGAGTTCAGGGTGGTGGGAGTGAAGGGGGACAGAAAGGGGAAAGGGAATCCTGGAAAGAACAAAAGCATGGCAAGGAAAAGAACAAAGGGAGCAGGAAGGGGAAAAAGGTTGATAAAAGTGAACATCCAAAAGAATGTAGGAGCAGTGCTGCCATCCCCAAAAAGACTCCTGTAGCTACACCCATTCCCTTTTTAAAGAACCGCCCGTCCTCTGCTTCTACAAATCCTCCTGTTGCCCAGTTGTCTTCCAAACCTTCAATCAGTGTGCCTCCACCCACACCAGTCACAGATAAGTCCTCAGATTCTTCCTCTCTCCCCCTGTCATCAGCAAACACATCATCTTCCCATGTCCCGCCACCAAAAACACCTACAGCTCTTCCATCCACTCGTGCACCCACCCCTTCCCTGCCATCTATGCCCATTACACGCAACTGGGATCTTCCTACAGAGAGAGAGACCCTCCCTTCCTCCAGCCTGTTCAACCACCCAGCTCACACAACCACAATCCCTACACGCAAACGGAAACGCAAAACTCCATCCCTCAAAAACAAGGTGCACCCAACTTAGATCGACATGAGAAGATAGGATGGAAAGAAGTGAAAGCTGGAGAAAAAGGACATGCGCTTAAAATGATGGGTTAAGGACGAGAGGAGGCCCTCGTGGGCAGCAGGTTTTGTCTTCAGATGCCACTCTCTAAACCCAAGGAAAGGACAGAAACTAATTGATGTGAAAGCACAAGGATGAGCTACAGGAAAGAATCAAGAAGAATCAAACAAGCAGTTTGGGGTACTGAAAGATGAAAAGAGCAACAAAATAAGACTATAAGCAGTGATCCGTCTCAATCCCGACTCTCAAGGTGCAGGTCACCAGATGCTAGCTGAGCTGGTTAAGGGGACAAAGTCAGCAGTGAAACCAAGAAATTCCTTTCAAAACTGCCCCATGATCCCATGTGACCCTGGAGGTTAACTGGGGTCGATGACAGGAGCGCAGAAAAGTGCTCACCATAAGACTCAATGAACTGAAAGTATTCTATGCAATCAGTCTTTTGTGTATCTCAGAAAGAAAGTGTGATTTCTCAAATATGTTATCTGTCTACATACTGTCACGTTTTCTATTTTTGGTCACCATGGGTACCTGTGGCCTGTCCCAAATTTGCATGCAGGTGCACACAGATATACGCGCATGCAAGTGTACACATGTGTAGAAATAACACTGTAGACAACATATCAGCAAATAGGAAAACACACGCACACACAAACACAGACATAATGCTGTTGGGATTCCAGCAGCCAGTTATTCAGGGTGCAAATATATCCATTCTCTCCAGAGATGAATGGAGAGACTGAAGACAAGAGAGAGGAAGTCAGAGGAGCCAATGACAAGGAGGTGTAGCAAGTGAAAAGCAAGGTTAGTGTGAAGAAAATGATACTGAACAGATAAGTCTGATCGTAGACAAGGAAACACTTAGACAATAACGAGTATTCACACAAGTTCTCCCATTATAAAGCTATAATGACTCCGTCTGATTATCTTTCCTAATTGTTTATTTTTTGTTGTGTTTTGCTCCATATGGAAGCAATTTAAAAGCACTTTTGTTCTGAAGTATTGTTTTTTGTTTTTTTTAAATGAGGTGTGGTTTAAATAATAAGCTTGGTATCCAAACCAATAGAGAAAGCTTCACTCATACTGTATCTTAATTATAAACATTGCCAAAGCTTTTGTATCATTTATGCATCCTGAGATTTTAACCACACCAGTTAAATAATTCATTCATTCTTGTACTTGCACTTTATTCTTTAATGAAGCTGATATCAAACCCCATATTTAACTCTCGTGTGTCAAGTCATGCCTTTACAGCAACATTATAGAAACATCCTAGTAAGTATTATCAAAGTAATCAAGCAGTAGCTTGCAGTTGTTTGTACTTTTGTTTGCTCTTTGTGGTGATGATGTTTTTGCCTTATTTTGTTCAACATGCGCACTTCTTGTGTCCAGCGGGCAAATCTCAGGGAACCCACCCTTTTATTAAAACCTGTAAGGAAGTCCAGGAAAAACAAAAACTGATATGTAGTGGTTAAAATATGCATGACCCCTGCCCCCTCCCATCCTTTTCTCAGCAAGGCTCTAGAAGTTGTACTACATCAAATTTGCCTTGGATTTAATTAAAATATAAAACGTTAAAGCGGTACTTATGGGCATGTTAGTCTAATTTAGCCCAAACCTTTTCCCCCTCCTTTTCCATACAAAACACCACGGTTAAAGAGCATAAAGCAAACTTACAGGTGCTCTTAAAAAAATAACTTTTCTTCTTGTGTGTACATTTCTGTATATATTAGCGCTTTTTTGGTGTATATTTTTGCTTTTCATGATCAGCAATTTTTGTGCTGCAGCCGCGTACACATAGGTCGAGCACTGGTGTAACCGAAGTACTACAGCCAAAGCTTTTAATCTGTTTACTCTTTGACAAGCGAATAGAAAACCCCAAACATCACAGCAGTCGGCAGTTCCCACCTCCACCAGTGTTATATTTCTGCTCTCGAGTAACAGCTTAGTGCCAAAGCTCAGTTTTCTAATGTTGTCAAATGCACTTGTTTAAAGCAGCGTTACAGATTTGTCTATATGCTCTCATTTGTATTTTGCAGTTGTCGCACCTCATGCTTTTGCACTTGACAAAGTCAAATAAAGAATTTGACAGCTGAACCTTTTGTAAAATGAGTTTTTTAATATCAAATGCTAGTTGTTTCCACCCTGTAGGTATTGCAGTAGGATCAGATTTGCTGAAAAATCGGCCGCAATGTGTGGCACTTGACTTTTTAGAGCCGATACCAATCCTATGTCAAGTGTGTACGTTGGAAATCCAGGAGTGACATAAACAGCAGCAACAGTTTGTCATGTTCCAACTACCTTTAGTGTCTAAAATTCACTCCGTCTGTGGTCTTCCCTAAATCCTGGGAAATTTTTCTGGAACAAATTTCTCCCTTGTCTTTTGTGTACAAAGGATTTTTCTGTTCTCACTAAAAACAGCTCCCTGCTGTTGCTGAAAAAAACTCCCTTAGAGAAGTGAGACTGACCCAAAGCAGTAAAACAGCTGGACAGTCATCTAAACAACTGGCAGAAACTCGCTACAGAGTACTCCAAAGCTATAAGGGGGAAACAGCTGATTCATAAGTAAACTCTTTTGCATTACCATTAGGTATATTGTTAGTAAAATAATTATAGCTGCTTTGACTCAGACTTAAGAAAGTTGAAAGGTGCACTTGGGCTTTCATTCCTTCTTTGCAGATCACAAATGAGCACAATGCCACTTTTTACATTTTTTAGTGTGTTTTATTCAGTTCACATACTTTTGTCTCATCTTTTGTTTAATTTCTTGTCAAGAAATCAAACAAAATCTGTGAAATCGTCTACAGTGGACACCAGTCTTTTTCGTTGTCCAGTGGCTTCCACGTTTGTTGGAGCGCTGCTCTGTGACAAAGGTTTGCTCTGCCCTTGCGTCAGTGAAATCCCGGGAGTGGAGCGAGACTGGATGGCTTCTTGAGCCTAATTTATGGCAATAAGGTATAAATAGGTTGAAATAGGAGGAAATAAGTGCAAGTAGTGGTGATGAGGGAGACTGTATGTTGGTCTTACCCTGGTCCTGATCCTCTTGATGTGTCGTAACCTTGCTAGCCACTTAGAGGCGTATGCGTCAGAGGGGTTAGCTCTGTACTGATGCACCAAAGAGGCCATCTGAGGAGAGAGAAGAGTCGAGAATGTGTGTTACCTCTGCAAAGTGTGTTTGACTAGATGTGAGAAGATAAAAAAAAAAAAAGCTTACATTTGCATGCAGAGCCATCTGCCTGACTAACAGGGGAAGGTTTCGATCTGAAACAATTTTTGCCACCGTTGTGTCTACTAATCCCTCCAGGTCTGAAAGAGGGTATAAAGAAGAACTCATTAAAGTTAAACAAAACTGACAAAAATGAGAAACAGGATCAGAAAAAGAAAATGATTAGCTCACCTTTGCGGCACTGGAGGGTAACAAGGTTACATTCATAATCCAGTGGTTTTATAATGACTTCTACAAAATTAAACTGACCCTAAAGGAAGGAAACATTGGCATTAAAAGATAGAATTTCAACAGGAAATTTCAGATTCTTATGCCGTGCTCATGTGTGTCTACCTTGATTGTGCCCAGTTTATACTCCTCTCCAGAGTCATTGTACACCACCATGACAAAATCATTGCCAATGTGTCGCTTTTTGTTGCAGCAACCCTTGTCGCTCTCTCTGTTTGGCATCAGTGTGGCTATGTGAAAGATGGCTGCAGGGACACAATTTCATTTATAATATGCAAATAACAGACTGGCTATTAAAAAAAAAAAAATGACTGTTTGTGTGTTTTTCCTGACACACACACACTAACCCTGCATGATGTCGTCATGCCAGCAGTAAGTGAATTCTCCGTCATCTCCATACTGGTCAAGCCCTCCAAGGAAAATCTGGTCTGGATCGCAGTCTTTCAGGTGGATTAATTTGCCAAGACCTGTGAGGAAAGAGGCGTAGCGGTTCGAACCGTACTCGTTCGACAAGATGGCGACTTCATTGTTAACCTGAAGAAAGTGAAGAGGATCAAGACATTAAGCCAGAGAATGTAGAAATTATATGACATTGATAAGCAAAAATACAGTCAGTGCGTCTTTACCTGACCGGCTCCTACAAAGACCACTCCGATTTTATGGGTGTCATAAGGCGGCATCTGGTCCAGAACCTTTACTGCACGATCAATCACCTACGACAGAAAATACTCAATGAAAAACACGCGGTATGATCCAGGAGAAGGTGTGGGAGAGGAGTCAGGTTACCTGAGTTTTGGGCAGCAGAAGAGGCTTGTTGGCTTCATTCCCAAAGAAAGGAGAGTGGTAGAGCTGCAGAAACACAAAGCTAGAAGATATAAGAAGAAAGAAAGTCAGTTTAGACACATTGATATGTAAATTACAGGCAGTTACCTTCATGAAACCTCATATGTGACTGGTCGATAGAGCCTGGACTACAAACAAAATTAAGAGATCAAATTAAAGCAACACAGCTTTTGAAACAAATATCTCGTTTCTTTGCCAAGAGATATCTAAACATTTCCATTCAAACATCTGTTTATATAGATTATGTATTACATTACAAGTGTTCCTCGACGTATAATGCCAAAGACTTTTTGCACAGAGCTTTCTACAGATTTTCTGAATTTGCGAAAGTATATGCTGTAGATAACAAGATATCCAAAGGACCAGGCAGAAAGTCCATATTAGATGCCCGTGACCTTCAGACCTTACAGGTGGCACTGCATTAAAAAGAGGTATGATTCTGTCATAGAAATCATTGCATGGGCCCAGGAACACTTCCAGAAATCACTGTGAACATAGTGCCTTCCACAAAGAACAAACCACATGAGAACATGTTCCAAAAACAACACGATCTTTTCTGGGCCAAAGCTTAATTAAAATGGGTTGAGGCAAGGGGGGGGAAACTGTTCTGTGGTCAGAGAAATGGAAATTTAACATTCTTTTTGGAAAACATGGACAGGGCATCATCCAGACTAAAGAGAAGGACCATCCAGCAAATTAGCAGCACTCACTTCAAACGTCTTAAAATCAGATTAGGATTTTTGGGGTGCATTAACGTGCATGTAATTCAGAGCTTGAACATCTGGAAAGGGGCCAATAATGCTGAAAAGGTATACACACAGGTTTCAGGGTTTTTCCGGAGAAGGCCTTGAAAATTTTTTTGCTAGACAATGCGAAACCCCATACTAAATAAATTAAAAAGCATGGCTTCATAGTGCAAGAGTGCTGAATTCACCTGCAGACTTTTTGCCAATTGAAAACATTTGGTGCATCATGAAACAAAAAGAAATACCCCAAAAAACAACAAAAAGCTGCTAAAATCCTCAGAAAAGAATGGGACAGCCTTCCTCTCCCAAAACCTCAATGCATGGACTATGTTCTAAGAAGGTGTTCATGGACTATTTCCAAGTGCTGCATTGCACAGTTTCTGTGCATGTTCTAATGTTTCATCACCTTAAAAAAAATTTTTTTTTTTTTTTAATTTAAAGCAGGGTTGCAGGACATAATTAAAATTTGCTCACTAACAGGGCGACACTTTTGATCTTGCAAGTCAAAATGAGCTTACTGACTTTACTTGATACGTTGCATCATTAATTTGGCAGAACCACGTCACAGAAGCTGCAGCAGTTTTTTGCATAAATTGTGCAATACCTGGGGCTCAGTCCAGAGATTTTCTCAGTGTTGCTGGGACCAGGTCGACTGTGATAAGCGTCCCTCTCCGTCCTCCTCTCCCTCCTGGAGGAGGGGGCTGAGACCGAGATTGTGTGACCTCTGGGCCGGTGGCCTCCACCGGGGGAGATGGGGGCAGATTGTACTGGTGCTGGTGGAAAAGACAACCTCATCCCCGCTCCCCCACTCTGAGATGATGCAACAGCTTGGCCTTCACCTGCTGGGCTCGGACCTCCCGCTACATTAGTGTCCACTCCAGTGTTTCCCTCCACCTTTTCTTTCTCAAACTGGGGCTGCTGGGGTTGAGGCTTGCCGTCTGAGGGTGCTCTAGGCCGTGACGTATCACTTTCTGACTCCATAGCAGCCTTGGCAAAAGCTTCAGGTAATGTTTGGAGCTCAGGAGAGGAGCTGGACTTGTTGAGTCCATGACCCTGGGACTGAGTGTGTGTCTGGAAGGGAAGGTCAGGCCCCTGGCTTCCTGGAGTGGATGGTCCAAAAGGGGGCTGATCAATTGGAATTGCTCCCTCGCTTACTTCTTCCAGGGTTGACTTTTCATCATCCTGACTTGAGGTGGAGGAGGACTAAAAAGAGGAACAAAAGCTGTTCATTTAAAGTACTGTAATGACAGTATGCAAGTTTTAATCACAGACCCCACTGTGACATCACCCACTGTTGTGTTAACTCCTGATTAGCATTTACAGAGAGAGAGGACGTGAGATAAATAGACACGTCAATCACAAATTAGCCATACCCTAACTCGTTTCCTTCTTTGTCATCTTTTTGACAACAAATGAGCCAAAAAAACCCTGAAATAATCTGGAAAATGTAGGTCATGCTGTTTTGAATCATTAAACAAGTCATTGAAGTGCTTTCTGAGGTCACAGAGGTGAGCAGTAGGATGACACTTGCTTTTGCAACAAGAACCTGCAAGCTGTTTCCATCGTTTATATACAGTCTATGGTTTTAACATGCTGCAAAAGCACAGTACGGGTTGTTAAGGGCACTGCTGAGTGAGTGATCAGAAGCTGCACTCCACTTGGCTGCTATTACAGCAGTGGCAAGGGAAAGCCACTTAAAAAAAGGAGTGCAGACAACCCTGACTTATAATCAAATAGCACTGGTGGTGCAAATGATGGAATAAACACCTTGTAGGTGTAGGCACTGACAGCAAAGCCACAACAAGTGTTTTTAATTAATGTGCACATGGTGATTTGTTTACTGCTGAACAAGTCTGCATGTGTGGTTTGGTTAACACGGTCCTACCCTGCTGAGTGTTCCAGGAGGAGTCTTTGTAAACTTATCAGCAGCCATGAAGATTGGATCAGACAACATTGGCTCAAATTCTTCACTCCCCAACCATTCAGGCGGGGTGTTTGCTGTAGCAACTCCTGATCCCTCCTCCAGCACAACGACAGAGTCTACAGAATACAGCCACAACCATGTGGGTTACAAGTCAATACAGGGATATGAAAGCAATGCGAACACACAGACACACACACCACAGTCACGTCGACTGTTAGTCACACAATCAGAAAGACAGACAAATATGCAGGTGTAGGACTAAAGATTTTATCAGCTGTCAGTAGTAATCATGACACCAACACCTCACAAACATTCTCTCTAAAATCTCAATTCAAGTTAAACACACAATAATTCAAATAACTCATTGTAACAGAATCATATAAATCCACACTGATGACAAATCTCAAGCAAAAAAAATAAAAATAAAGCCATGTGCAAGATCATGACCTACAGTGACATCAACCTAAAATCACTGAGATCAGAGACAGATTTATCAGTGTGGCAGGCAGCATCACTGGTTCATTTACTCATTTTCCATCAAACTGCATGCATCGTTTTGGTTGCTGGTCATCTCATCCCAAACGCACTGCAGCTACTGCAACAGCAGCCCAGACCAGTCTTGCATTTCCCAAACAACACTTTCAAAGAAAAAGAGAAACACAATCACAAGCAAGCACATTTGATTTTTTTTTAGACCCCAAAACTGCAGCTCAGAAAAAGTCTTCATCACCCTACTGGTTAACCAGTAAAGCAAGGAAGTGCATCATGTTGCTTAGATGAGGTCTGGGCTTTTCTGTTGACAACATCAGAGGGTCAGAGGTTAAAGGTCAAAACCTGGGAGTATATTTCAGAAAGAGAAGGGTTAGGAAAACTTAGATGAGAAGAAAATGAAATATAATTCAGAAGATGTCCAAAAAAGAAAAAGGAAAAACTAAATCATGATTCATCTTTAGGTGTCATTGGGCTGACTGATTCCAGTGCAGACATGTTTTCATTAGCAGTGAGAGAAACCCCCGCCACGTGTTAATAGAAGACTGACAATAAAGCAGAAATGCTGAGTGTCTATACTTGCACAATCTTTAAAGAAGCAACAGCAGTTCTTTCACACAACACAATGGGATTGGTGTGCTTGAGGATCCATGGAAAATGATGGTCCTTCCCATCATTTCTTAAAATTAAAAGGATCAGTTTTGGAAAACATGGAAATTTTCTTGTCCAACGTTAGATGAGAAAACCAATTTCACTCTCATATCTGTTAAATACGAAAAACACTGCCAAAGCTTTATAGTGCAGCATTTAAAAAACAGGAGACTTTATTGTTGTCTCACAACTTTACAGTAAAAACTTTTCAGAAGAAGAAAATAACTGTATATCGGCAACTATTAAATATGAGAGCAACAACTCAAAGTCTATGCACAGGTGTTGAGTTACAGAAGCTTATTTGCTAGGAATCCCCAAAAGACTGGATTTTTCTGAAGATAGCAAAAGAAAATATGAAGGATATGCTTGTCACCATTTGAGGGCAGCTTTCAATTTCATTTTTACGTAGAGGCAGACCAAAAAAATAAATAAATACATAAACAGGACTACGAGAAAAGAACACCAAGTTCTGAAAATGTTATAGTGAATTTATTTCAGCTAGTGGTTGTATTTTTTATAGAAAGTTGTTGTGGGGGAGATATTTCTGGGTTGTAAAATGGTCCAAAATACTCCAGTCACTGTGTTAGCATGAGTAATGCAAAGCAAAACGTCACTTTGTATTTGGTAAACACAAGGCTCTGTGTTTAATGGGCATGCTATACTTTCTGCAAGTGCACTCTCAGGTTGTGAGACAAATTCATCACTGGACAGTGAGTGTGAGGCTCTGCGTGGATATTCTGCCAGTAATTTTGTGACTGTTCGGACTAATCTGGACACAAATATTACAATGCACCACCTACACACACTCTTACAGGGGACTTGAGGTGATGAATAAAATAACAAGGACTATTCGTCTGTGGTGTCTGCAGCAGTCTCTGTCTGCAGCAGAGTACAGCTCCTGCTTAAATTTCTCTGACACTACACAAAGAACAAAAACTATGCAGCCATCCTGCAAGCGTGGATGCTCCACTGCATCCTGTGGTCTGCATCATCAGGGTGTATAATAATGGCCCATTTCAACTGATTAAAGACAATTCTGACACTTAATTTCCAACATTTCAACTTTTGTATTGATCTAATATGTTCACTCTGCATAGCTTTACTGCTTCTGGTCTTAACAGCTGGACTAACAGCATTCCCTCCTTCTTGCTTACAGTCCCCTCACTATAGGAACAATAGACAGATATGAGATTGGTATGAAGTTTCTCATCTAACTCACATTAACCAGGGAATATAATTAAAGAAAGATTCCCAGTCTGTGCTTGCAGACTGCTGTGTTGTGCAAGTGAGAAGAAATATACTGCACCAGGAGTTTTTT
>VUQR01017364.1:0-23950 GCA_015108515.1 Hemichromis elongatus
TCCAGTGGGCCCACACGGCCCAGTTTTCATGCCATCCTGGGGTCCACCGCACTCTCTCCTTTCTCCGACGTTTCTTCTGGTGGCCTGCCATGGCTAAGGACGTCAAGGAGTATGTGTCTGCCTGTTCAACCTGCGCCCGGAACAAGCTATCGAACCACCCTCCATCGGGCCTCCTGCAGCCCCTCTCCACACCGTCCCATCCGTGGTCTCACATTTCTTTGGACTTTGTCACGGGACTGCCACCGTCTGCAGGTAACACAACCATACTTACCATAATTGATCGTTTTTCCAAGGCTGCTCACTTCGTCGCCCTCCCGAAACTTCCCTCTGCCCTGGAGACGGCCCGGCTGCTCACCTCACATGTGTTCCAGCTGCACGGCATCCCCGAAGACGTTGTCTCGGATCGAGGGCCGCAATTTACATCTCGCGTCTGGAAGGAGTTCTGCTCCGCCCTGGGGGCCAAGGTCAGTCTCTCATCTGGTTTCCATCCTCAGAGTAATGGCCAGTCGGAGCGGGCCAACCAGGAGCTGGAAGCTGCCCTCCGCTGCGTCACATCCCACAATGCTGGAGTGAGCAGCTTCCTTGGATCGAGTACGCCCACAACACTCACGTCTCCACGGCCACGGGCAGGTCTCCGTTCGAGGCATCCCTTGGTTACCAACCACCGCTCCTGCCGGCCATCGAAGGTGAGCACGCAGTTCCTTCTGTACAGGCTCATCTCCGCAGATGCCGCCGGGTAATCAAGGCTCATCACCTGGAGCACTATTTGAGGCAGAAGCTCAGATCCTCTCGTCGCTGGATGATTGTACATTTATAGTAATAAATGTACTTCTCAGCTTCCCTCATGTTCTCTTGTATACCCTTTTTAAACTTATATGTAATTTTAATACATTTTTTTTTCCTTAAATCTCTTGGTAGATATTTTGTGGTTCAGTGCTGATTTTATTCTTTACTCTTCTGGTCTATTAGTGCCTCCCTTCTGTCAGTGCTAGTGCCCCTCTGTACTTTGTTAATTGTTTCTTGTTGTTTATCTGTTTCATTGTGAAGGACTAAATGTGCTATATAAATAAAACTTTATTGTATTGTACTGTAGTTTTTGAAGTGTTCATCTCTGTTCGGTGGTTCGTTATGTTTCCTGTTTTATTTTAATAGTTTTATGGCTGTTTCTCGTCAGCTGTTATAGCGTTGGTCTTTTTTCTAGTTGTGTTGTATAAGTGTTTGTTTGTTTCCCGTATGGCTGCCTGTGAATTTTTCCTCAGTTTGCATTTATGGACATCATTCTCTGCTGCTTATTGGACTTCTTCTACACCAAAAAAAAGTCTTGTTTTTGTTGATCGAGTCCATCATCCAAGTCGAGCCGAGTTTTAGGTGGACACTTCCCACTACAATATAAGATGTTTAATTAGCCAGTCCCCACTGGCCACAGCCAGGCATTTCAACATAAATTCATCTTTGCAGTCACAGGTCAGCCTATTGTTATGGTGAGTGCTGTGTGACAGGCAGGATGCAGGACCCAATTGAAGGACTCACGGACACAGAAAGGTGAACCATAAAAGTCAGCTTTATGTCTTTATAGAGACACGAGCTTAACACTAGGACATAACTGACATGATAACAGAGGGAACATAGAGACAAGATTGACTAGACAAGAGACTTGGGACCTGGACGGGCACAGAAAAACATGGATACAGAGACTGAACCCAGAACAGGGACCATCAAAATAAAACAGGAAGCACACGACAGGTACAGAGACACGGACTTGAGAGTGAACAGAAGGAACATGGGGTACAGGGACAGGAATGACATGAGACAGACTGACTGGGGAACGAAAATAAACACGAGGTCAAAACTAAACATAAGAACTACAAATCACAAACACAGAAGAACTGGAGAGCTAGAAATACGAAACAGAAACCAAAACCCATAAACCAAAGATTAACAAATTATACAAAAATCAGAACACTAGTTCACCAACCCAGAACCGTGGCACCGATGTCATTGTAAATGACTCCTTTTCACTTCTTTAATGGAAAAATTACACTCTCAACACTCTCCAACCTGCCACAAAGGGGACACAGGTAACAATTATAAAAACACTTGCAATGAAGCGATTTTTGTGCAAGAGGGACAGTAACATTTTGTAGAAAACATTATCTTATATTCTATAAGACATTTCAGTTACCAGCATGTTATTTCCAAACCTTTTTCTTGTAATTCTTCATTTGATCTTTATATTTCTGAGATGTCATGTACATATTTTGTTTCATTGGGACACTGGAAATCCCTGTTCATTTTCTTTCGTGGTTTTCTGATTTGTGAGGCAAATTAACTGTGAAATGAACATTAAGAGGGAAATAGAAGCATCTGTGATAAATCATCTACTGGCTCTGTCCTTGTGTCAATGTCATTACACACACACACACACAGGCACACACACACACAGGCGCACAGGAACAGAAAATACATACACATGTATCTTTATGTCAGAGAGCACACATGTTTTTATGATGTGTCCAATGGGGAGATGCAATTACAAAAGTGTCTGTTTGCATGTGTGTTTGATTGCACTGCAGGGTATATTCAAATTTAATTCTGACTTGTAGCTTATACAAAGTTATTATGTTGTGTTTCCAATAACATAGCACACAAGGAGGCAAGTAAAGAAGAAGACAGATGGTGAAAAATGACAGTATGGGGAAAATAAACATAATGCGAAAACAACAGGAAGATCTTTGCTAACAAAATTGTCATGCTAATATTTCTGGACACCTATTGCACTTCACTTTTTGTCCCATTTACTGCAACAATTAATCAGTGAGGCAATAAATGGGGAAAAAAAATCACAGCAAATGTAAGGAAGGCAATTACAGAAAGACAACAGGAAAGACTGCACTACATGTACCAACATCAAGACACATTCTTGCACTGAGCTAGAAATGCCTTCTTTTTATAATCAATAAGATTCGCTTTCTTTTCATTAAGTTTTCAAAGATTTGTAATCAAATCGTGACATTTCCTGAATACATTTAATTAATTTTCTGGATATAAAAGCATGGAGCAATTTTCAGCATCGCTCTGAGACGGGATGTTCCTAAGTGAGGACAGTAATGTGAAGATGAAAAATGGCAATCCTACAAAGAAAAGTAAACGACAATGAAATAAAATTGCCAAAACTTTCAGCTGCTTCATTATAAAGAAAAAAAGTTGAGGGGTTTGAACTGTTGGTAGAAAAAAGCAAACTAGCTTATTTAGAGTTGATTTAAATCTAGAAATAGAAAAAAATCCTCCAAATTTTGGGCATTTCACATAAACTGCAAAATTCTGTGGACAAGTTCAAAAACTATTTCTCCCGAGCTTCTTAACTAATCATATAAACTTGGCAAATGATAAACCTGGCAGAGCTGTTGCACCATATCTCCCTTTCTGCCGTCTCTCCATCTCTCACTTTCGACATCTAGTTAATTTCAGGGACATGAAAGGTTCTCGGCAGAACAAAGTCAGTCTTTTGTTTCCTCACATCAAAGGTTCAAAATCTCCTTTTAAGCTGCGTGATGACCGACTTTTAAAAGAGAGGGGTAGGTGGGCTCATCTGAAGAACAGAGAGAAGAGTTGACACTGGAAATAGATCAGAAACAATACTCCCTCCCCATCCCATTGCTCTTCCTGGTAATTCTAATTCTAACATCCAGAGAAGTTTTGTAATGTCAACTTGAAATTAAGAGAAGGAACAAGTGAGGAAAAAGTCAATAATGAAGACAGATGGAAGTAAGACGAATCATGTATCTCTCTATATGTCAAGGTGACGTATACAAGTAATTTACATTATTATGATACTGCCATCATCAGCAGTCAGCAAGAGGGCAGAGCGTCTCTGTTCCTTTTGAAGCGTTGCTTGTCGTTCCCTGTTTTGGTTCTGTAGCATCTATTCTTCAACATTAAACACTGTCATCTGTCAAACTGAAATTGTTCCAAAACTAAGTTTTTTTTTAATTCTGTAAAAATTAACCTTCTAGCTGCAAAGTTAGAATGTTGGAGAAATTAGTAAATTACATTTCCATCCATTTCTATCCTATCTTATGTTTTCTATAATCCTATTCATATATATATATATATATACATATATATATATATATATATATATATATATATATATGCGCCTGATATTTGAGTCAGCATGCATACTAGTTTCTAATTCAGTTGGGCTAATGATCCCTTCATTATCGTCTCACAGGCCAACTGAATTTTATACTTTGTTGATGGGCCATCAGCGGTCTTCTACTGACTAGCTTTAAATCTAAATCAAAGCACACCTTCTTGCACCTTCCTGTACTGTTTAGACATGAATGATTGCTGGATGCATGGAACAGGCTGGGAGCACAAATGGCTATGGTAGTACTAACACATGTTGTTATAGAGTTAAAGGATATTCTTAAGCATGCTGAAATGACATTTTTACTTTGGCAGTGCCACGTATGGTTAGGGTGAAGGTTTTAGTGCACACCATCTTGTTCTAATACTAATTCTTTTTAGGGTCATTTTTGGGTTCACCTTGGTTCAGGTGTTAGAGCAGGTTCTTTTGTAGACCTTTTAATATTTTAAAAAAACAATTATTTAGGTGGGGATCTGAATTCCATAAAAATCTGAACAGGGAATTCATACAGAAGTTCAACATCTTCCCAAGCTCTAGGAAACAAACAGCAAAAACATGCAGATTTACCGAACATAGGTTAGAAACTCAGTCAGTCTAAGAAGGGTAAAACCATGACTAAATATATATTCAGAAGTTAATGAAAAGCGAATGGATACACCTGGGGAACTGGATGCAGCTAAACAAGATTCAAAAAGGAGCGACGGGGAAGTAAGCTAAAAACAAGGCTCTCAAAGAAATGACTTTCAAAATAAAACATGCAAAGGAAAACAGCTATTACAGAGTTAAATACTGGACAAAGGTTTACTGTGGATGCTTGAATAAACTAAAACAACGGATCAGGACAAAAGACAAAGAATAAAATACAAACCTATGATCGTAGGAATCGCCTAGAAATAAGAGACAAGAAAACAAAGGCCAAGGCAAAAGAAAACATGAACCTTAAAAAATGAGACTAAAGACGTTACACAGTGTGTTGTGTAAAATATTTACTGCGGCTTTGTGAAAAGTTTGTCCTCCGACTCGATGCAAAAAAAAAGCTTGCATCATGTGATGATGAGCTAGTCCTGATGTTTCTGAAACAGAAAAGGAAGAGACAGATTCTGGGTTCAGCCAGTTGTCACGAGCAGCCAACAACAAGGAGAATTTCATGGGTTGATCTAAGAGTTGAAGCTGTATCATGAAAGCTTTTTATACATATTTAAGAATGTCAGTGAGGCAGTTTACATTCTTGTTGGCAGAGTGGGGACCACATCTGAAGAGGCAGAGAAATAATTTCAGAGAGCCGATTGACCCGGAGCAGCGTCTAGCTTTGTGGCTCATTTAAAAAAGCACATTTTACTATTTCAATATCACTGTATATTCAGTAAACTTCAGTACACAGTCAAATGTCATTGTTGTTGTTATTGTTGTTGCCAAATGCAGTGGTTTATTTAAAAAAATCTGATAAAACAAATTGCGAAAATTTTGTTCTGCAATATTATGCAGTTGGTGTGTTGGTGCATGTAGAATAGGTGAATTTGAAGAAGTATTTTTGGGGCATGAAATATTTGCACAAATTGTATGCATTTGATGTGCAAAGTATGACACAGTGTTTGGGCCACATGAAGAAAAAATATTATTGATAATCTTGAGAAAAAAAAACAACACAAACTTGGAAGAGTTGGCCGGATTGGTACAAAATTAAATGGCTAGCAATGGACAGATGCAAGGATACTGATAATAACATGCATGGATGTATGTTGTATCCCAAGACACGATTAGAGGGCTGACCAATTACTTTCACTAACTCATCATAAGGTATTTTGTAGAGGGTATTGGAGCCATGGCAGTTTGTTTTAAAACAACTGTAATCACATTTTAACTTTTTGCTTGGAATGCAATTTTGTGACTTTATTACAAACAAGTACTGATGCCACATTATATTAATATCATTTTGAGAATAAAGGCCTTAATGGTTAAAGAATAAAGAAAACCTGGACAATAAACTAAGGACTCTTAAGAACCCCCAAAAAGTTTTATAATAAGAAAATCTAAAACACAAAACTCAAGACCCATAACCAAACAGAGTATATTTAATTGTAAACATGAATGTAAAGCAAAAAACTCAAAAACAGAATACATATCTATTATTATAGAGTGTCTCTGGGAAAAGACCCTGAACCCCAAGCTGCTTCCAGTGCACTATGTGGAAGCTTTGGCACAAATGTTTATGTGTGTGTTCCTATTTAGACAATTTTTGTGGGCCGAAATTGGCATTCTACTGTACTTGTGAGGACCAACAGTCACTTGTGAGGACATACACACTGGTCCTCACAAGCACGAAGGCATTTTTGAAGCTCAAAATGTGGTTTTAATGTCAAGGTTACAATTAGGTTATGGTTAGGTTGGGTTAGGGTAAGGGGCTAGGGAAAGCATTATGTCAATGAATGTCCTCACTGAGAGAGCTGAACGAGCGTGTGTGTTTGTGTTTTAATTACTGCTTGTGTGGAATGTGGATCTAGCCAATTAAAAAGACAGCTACTTTAACAACATCCTGCACATTCCTGTTTGGATCCTATTAATTATTTAATATTTAATCACAAGACTTTCATTAGTGAGGCACAAAAAGAGTGTGTGTCTGTAGTGTTGTTTATTTGTAAATGCACGCTCTCTCTCACACACACACACACACACATTTTCAAATTTTTACTGGACCATTACTGCACCACTGACTGAAAGGTGCCTGATAGGATCCCCCCTTTCCAAAGAGTGTATAGCAATACTTTTCACTTCTAAATGTATAATAAATTAATGTCAATGCAAAAATGACCTGAATGCACAAAAACTCACTGATCAATTTTAAACCTGTTTCCTAGTCCACATAGGGACCAGTCATATTTTGTCGACAGACATTAGAAACCACTCATGTCTCTATCGTGAAACCGCACTATTAAATTATATAATGACTGTGACCTTAGAGTGGATTGATCAAAATTAATCTTTCAGAAAAGATCAAATTACAAACTATAATAGTTGGGCAAGAATGCGGTTAGACACGTTCCAGAGATGTAATTGTTGCAGAAGTTGAGCAAAACCTTTATTTTATGTAGAGATTGTACTTTACTGTATGAGTGAACATGACGCAAATATAACAATTTCAATAAAATTCCATGTTTGACGAAATTTTGGTCAATACTCTAGGAGTGGATGTCTTAGTGAATTGTGATTGAAGTGACAGGCAGACACCTTGACATAACCTCATTTGTCCCATGACCAGCATGAAAAATGTCTCTTAGATTAATGAACTTATATAAACATTTGCTCATAACTACAATTTAATTAATTAATATATTAGCTAATTATTGTTATTTGTATCCAATTTATTTCTGCAGTTGAAATCTGTAACATTAAAGTGAATGTAAAACTGTTCAGAATCTCAAAAGTTTCTATTCAAGTGCTTCATACAGAGAAAGCACTTTTTTAATTTAGGAATCGAAGAAAAAACATCTTGGTCCAGTAGAACATTTAAAACAGACAAAAAGGAAAAAAATGGATGTGAAACTGGCCTTTTAGGCCATCATACAGAGAGTCTTATTTTTAACAAATTGTACAAAACTGAAAATAGAAAATAAAGGGACAGGGAGGCATCAAACAATTAAAAGCTGCAGCCTCAATCTTTGAAGGTCTACACTGGAGAGCAGTGGTCTGGTTTTTAACAAACCTTTTGTCCAGCTACTCATATTTTCCTGGTACTTTACCATACTCGATAGAAAAATATTGATGTCTTTTCAATAGCCTCAATTTCATCTGGCCTCCACATCCTCTTTTTTGGGAAAAGACAAGAAAAAATAAAGAGAAATTTGGTTAAAAACTGTTCTGTGATTTTCTCTTTTGTATGTTTTATTAAAATATTATAATATAATCTCGCAATTTCCCCTTAAAAAAGCATATTCGGCATTAAAAAAGGGTTCAACTACAACTTTGGGGTTATTATATTTAAGTTGTCCAAACACTTGGTTTCTTCTAGATGTTAAGGGTCCAGTTAAACCATGAATGCCGAGTATATCAGAGTTTTCTCATATTTCTGTCCACTGACCAAATGTCTTTGTACTGTGACTATTTTGATTTCCATCTGTAAATATAACACTTTCTTTGCTCCCTTCTCACACTTGAGCACGTGCACATCAAGGGCCAGCACACCATTGTGAGACAGAAAGAAATTTGAAGTTATACATTTTTTATTGAACTTTATTGCAAAGTCTCTGTGAAACCTAAACCATCACAGTAAATTTTCATGGCTGGACGTTTTTAACGTGCACGGACTCACCGTGTGCTGCTCTAACACTAGCGCTGTTCACGTAATCTCACCCTTCTGTGATGCATGCCATGGGAAAGGAAAGGAAGAAAAAAGAATCACACTTTAGCCATTTCTCAGCTAGGTTTGACAAAAAATGACATTCATTTAGTTACTCATTAACTGAAGCCAATCAAAATTGGCCCCCACGGCGTACTGATACGTCAGGTCATGGTCCCCACCAGCACAGGAAAACAAACACACACACACACAGCTTGTTTAACCTTAATAAAATGGCTTTAATCAGGTCTCGTTCTTCATTTGGTGACAATTCCTGTCCTAATTGCACAGTTTTACAGCTCATTAAAATGCAGTGATGTTAAGGGCATGGCTGAGACTCATTTAGCATACAAAAGTCCAAAAATCTATTTTTCCAGTTTTATCTTTATAATGAAAAGTGAAATAAAAGATTGCTGAAAATGCACTTAGCATGATGTTCAAGGGTTAAAATTACATTTACACTTTGCACTGAAAGCTAGCTTTAGATCAAGAACTTGGGTGTATCCTGATCTTGCTGTTAATGCTCCACTATTTTTTTTTAAACTGTTTTGGGACAGGAAGTGACATTCCACATCAACTACCAGATGGTCTCTGTCTCCACACTTTTTATTTGTTTACACATCAGTGACATCTAATTAAGTGAAGTCAAATTTATTTTTATAGCACTATTCAGACACCAGGTTATTCACAGTGCTTTACATGTACTACACAAGGTGGCAAAGTATGGAATCAGCGAGTTCTCAACAGGCTAGTTTATATATTTTTATATAATATATAAACTAAATATATATTATTATATATTTTCACGTGTTTGAACTAGGGCTGTCAGCGTTAATCGCGTTAAAATGTGTGGGGCTGGACGGCGCTAACGCATAAATCGAGTTAGCGCGGGAAGCTCAATTAATGCGTTAGCGCCCTCCAGCCCCACAGAATGTTTGAACTATGGACAATGACCAAAAAGACTGGCTTGCTAACTGCCTAACTAAAGTGGCAGAAATGAGTTTCCTCCCAGAAGGTGCTCCTTAGAGATAGGGCGAGCAGCTCCATCACTGTGGCTCACAGTAGAGCTCACTGTTTCTCTGCACAGGTGCGATGGGTGAAGGATCTGACTAATAATCCTTTCTGGAGAGAGCTGGGCATATCCAGCAGGGAGTAGACCCCAGGCAGAGTTTATGCATCTGGATTGACTTAAACTCAAGATGCAGTGTCTACGAAATATTTGTGTATTGTGTGAATATTTATATTGCTATTATAATATTTATAATATTGTGTAAATATTTGTTTATTATGAAATTGGAAAAACACAAAACAATATAAATGTTGTCTTCATTCCACTTACTGTATTTAAATCATCAAGCAGTTAATGTAAGTCACCCTCTCCACACAATAGAGTTGTTGGTTCTCTAACTGCAGCACAGTGATGATGTATACACAACGCTCATACACGCCCACACACCAACAGAAACTCAATAATCCTCAAAGATATTCTATACTAATTGTTGGCATACTGTGTACCCCATGTTATTACATCTCTTTCTAATTTGATTCCATGGTGTGTGCGCACGCACACACACACACACACACACACGCACACACACACATAAATCCACTAAGTGAACTGTACACTTGAAATTCTTCTTGCTTCAATACATGAAGCCTGTATCCAATCATTTTGTATTCTTTGTGTATGTGTGTACTGTTATAAAATACTTCTTGTTGAATGACATCAAACAGCTGACATTAAAGAATGAACGTCTCTGAGCTACCAGCCTGCACTCACTTGCATCACTGTCAATGGATATCAACAGCCAATATGTTTCAGAGATGAAAGAATGACTGAGGAATATTGTATCACTCTTTTAGTTATGAATTATTCACACACTGCTATTCCTGGATAATTTAGTCACACAAAAGAAGTGCAGTCCTATGTTACAGATCCTGTAATTTGGCTGCTTTGTAAGAAATGTAAAGTTCACAGTACGGCCAAAAACTGGATTATTTTGCTTTGGCAGAGGTAACTGCTGAGTATCATTAGTGCTGTCTGAAACCTGCTGGACAGCTGGAAAAAGAGAAAAGGAAGAACTGGTGCTGGAGCTGTTATTTAAATCTGGTCTTTGCAGATCATGCATGCTCTGAATGTATCAGTATGCTGACTCTTCTGTGACAACTTCACAAAAATTCATCTGTTTTTTGTTTTGTTTGTTGTTTTTTCGGGGGGGGGGGGTAAAAATTAAACACTTCCTCTGTCATTGCTAACCAAAGGGCTGCAAACCACAACATTTTGTATCCTCTTAAACAGATCAGGAATTATTCTCATCTGAACAGGTCTTATTTCTTTTGGCTTGTTTTTCTTTTGAAACACCTTCTTTGCCATGTATCACCTTCTACCTCTTGATCTTGGTAAAGCAATCCCAAGTATTTGCTGACCAACAGAATGCATTTTTTGAAACTTTAACCACTCAGCGTTCTATCAGCCTAATCAAGTGGACTTTAATCTCATTTTCTATTTCTTTTCTTTGCACGTCATTTTAGCCTGTAAGCCCAAGAACATGACGGCTGCATGAGTTGCCTTTTAATGAAACAATTTAGAGTTGAGCGTGAGTGGTGCTGCTTCCTGTTTGGACTGAGTGACAGAGATCAAGTGAAATACAATCTTTATAATGCTGCCAAATTGCACATTGCAGATATATATTTTTTTCTGGGTGTGATGTACCTCATTTTAATCACAGAGGACAAAAATAAAACCTTCCCTTCTGCTGTGTTACAGAGACGTACGGTGTCAAATATAACAGTCAGTCTATTGTTATATCTTAATCAAATCCTCCAAACCTTGTGAAACATTTCTTTCACTGCACAACGTGTTCCTGAAGGATGTTTCTACACTTTTTTCTGTTCAAATTGTGTTATTTATTGTAATTCGTAATTGTAATTAAATATTTGTTGGAAATATCGAAAAAGAGATTCTTTAACAACCTGACATGCATCGCAGATGTCTAAAAGTGTCTCTCTTTGAACCGGGTGGAGTCACAAGGAGAGGATTCCTTTGTGAATGAGTCACTTGATTTCTCTGTACGCCAAACAGGTGCCCATTAATGGACAGTCAAGATTTGTTGGAATGGAATGAGGGTGGCTAGATTGGATTTCCAGGGGACTCTCATTTCAGTCAACTCTAATCTGAGAGAGTGAGACTGTGTGTGTGGGGGGTGGGGGTGGGGAGTACTGTCATTATGTGTGATGGAGCAGTCCAGGATAAAACATCCCACTGTGAAGCTTTTAAATTCTGCAACTTGGAGAAACCACTTCTGACAGTGTGTGTGTTTGTGTGGAAAAAGTGTGACACCCCCCCTGGTTCCTGAATTAAGTACTGAAACAGCCTACAAACCAGGAATTATGTAAACCGCAAACTCACAAAAGAATATTAAAAATCAATCTTAGTGTGTAAAAATCTCACCACTAGATGTCAGTAAATTGCAGATTAAGTTCTCTTTTCTTAAAGCACATTATTCTAGCTATGGTGACTGCTACAGGACAAACGTGTTTTAGCAGGTCAGAACAGATCAAAAAGATTAAATTTAGCCAGTTGCTGCTGTTAGCCTTTGTTAGTTGCTTTTAACCAATGTTAATGAAACTGTTTTTGAAGTTGATCTAAGACTGGACTCTGATGCTTACAAAATAATCTCTTATATGATGTGAGAATGTAATCAAACTATATCAGAGTAAGTAAGCGTAAAGTGGGTGCCATCTGGACGCTACAACACAGACAGAATACCATCCCCGCAGATATAGCAGAACATCATAAGTAAATGTGATTATTCCCATTGGACATTCATCATAGCTGGGAAGACACCGAAAGAAAGCTCTAGGTCATCCAGGAGAGAAAAAGGACAACTGCTGATCAAGCAAAAACCCTTAGTGACGCTTATGTGTCAGGAGTATCAGAAGAATATCAGTTGAGTTGATGCAAAAATACTCTTTATAAGGTTTGGGAAACATGCAATCAGTTGAGAAACAAAAGTTAAAGACCACAGATGGCGATGTCCATCAATTCTAAGTTTAGGTGAATCCATCAGTAGTTGAGTAAAATATTATTTTTCTTCCTATCAAATAATCTAAAAAATGATTGACTGTACCTTTAAATAACTTATCAAGGATCGTGAAGTCTGGGCTGATGACACAAACAAAGAATTCAACAGTAATTAGAGCTCTTGACACTTTTTCAACAACAAGCAAACAACTATGCAGCCATTCTGTTGTGTTTTCTGTCAGGAATCTGATGTTTGAGCTGATGTTACAAGTGGTTGCAAATGAGATACAAAGATGGAGAGTGACCAAAAATTGCCTTACTGCAACAATCTGCTGAGTGTTTGATGGTTAGATTACCCATACTCCAGAATATAACCATGATTAAGCTATTACCAGAAAGAGGTTCCTCTCATTTCAGCTTGCTCTGTCTTCAGTCACTTCAACTGGTTCACACAAAAACAACACAAACAACTTTTTCTAATTTTTTATTTATTTTTTTATGCTAATTTAAAGAAGCATCACCCCAGTGGAGATTAGATGCACTCAGCCTGTACATACATTAAGTAATGACACAAAGAAAAAACTGTTATAAACATTGTTACGCTGCACTATTGTTTGCACCGTACATTATGCATCTTGCATAAGAACTGGGAGACCAGTGTATTAGTATGGTTACACAATGTGTAGCTAAGTCAGAGACACAGAGACAGTTCAATCTCATCTGCACAATTTGATTTAAAGTCCACTAAGGTGGTGTACTGAGGCAATGACAAATTGTGTCATCAAAAACTTATAGACCTAACTTCATGTCGCTGACATTTTAGTATCGTATAAATCAATACAGACCTTACAATCCAGGAACCTGGCTGAAAACTATAGAGATGGAGGTACTCTGAAATTATCTCCCTGAGGAGATGACTTTGGAAAAATCAAATGTCATTAAGTCAAGTCTTAAACCATGCTCAAACTGTGCTACATTATTATATTTTAACGTATATTTAATCAAATTCTTTGTTTTTTGTTTGGTTGCTCCTGTGAAGCCCTTCATAACGGGAGTTTTTAAGGTGTTATGTGAAGTTCATTATTTCTATTGGAACTGTTGTAGCTGTTCAGTTGTAAAATGTTTCACTATGTTAACCTAATAATTGCTCACATTGTATCAAAACAGGAAATGTGTGGTGTAATTAAAAATAGAGAGGAAAAAAAAACTCCACTGTTCGCTGATAATGAGATGTGCATTTAATACAGCAAGTGACACCCTTGGCATAGCATATACCCATTTGATCAGTTGTTGTAAAACAACAGTGATTAAAGAAACACTCGGAACAGTAGTGATATAAAATGCATCCAAGTGCATAAAACCCAGTGTGTTACTGTGTAGTGACTATTGGTGCTAAAGGTTATACAGCAAACACAAAATGCTGCATTTCTTTTTAATGTATTGTATAAAGTTAAGATCTTTTACTCGCTTGTGTTTGAAGTGATTAGCTTTGTTCTACGAGCTTAATTGGAAAAAAGAAATTGTACTTTCTGCGTTCACAAGCAGAGCAACATCAAGATCGCAGACACCAGACAAGCATAAAACCAAAGCCAACAAGCAAAGAGATGAAACTGTTGCCTTTATTGCCAAATGTGGCCCTTGATCTTAGCAGATTGGATCTGAGAGGCAAAGAAACAGAAATATGGAGGTTGAGAGAGGAAAAAAAAGTGGGAGAAATCACTTTTTTTTTCTTTTTTGCAGCAGTACAAGATTGAGCTCATATCTTTATATCTGCTGGATGAACAGAGAATAAAAATAATCTGAGTACAGAAGAGAAGGAAACAGGGAAACAAGTGGAGGGCAGGGAGGGAGGGAGAGTGATTGCACAACAGAAAGCTTTAAAAGTCCCATTAAGCTCTCAGCCTTGATTGGTCTACAATTAAATGTCCATTTTCTTTGCCTGCATAGACAAGGTTGGCAACTTCACTTCGGCAGTTGGTTTACTCTGTGTGTGTGCATGTGTGTGTGTGCGTGTGGGAGGTAAAAGCTTGCTATTTGTTGTTGAGTCTAAGTGGTGCTGCTACACAACCACACTTACCCGTCAGGGGTCCAGGATCCAGGAGCCTGCCAAATTGATTTCAGGTCAAAATCAGTTAATTGAATAAAGACGCAAACAGTATCGGAATCCAAAGCCCTGCCTCTGTAATCATGGTTTGTTTGTCCTGGAAGTTCACATGAGAGAGCTGTTAAACAATGTTTCTGTGTGACAGGGTGTAGAAAAAACTAGGAAAGCCTTCACATATGATAGGCTGGATGATATTTAGCCAAGCCTGTGCTGGAAAGCGTTCGGGATGCTGTAGACAATGGTTATATTTACACCCATGCTCTGTATAGGCTTCTTTTCCTTCTACACCTTTCAACATTTTTGCAGCGTTGCGCACCTGCCTGGGCACCTGATCTAAATGGCTTTAAAAAGGGCATTGGATCAATATATGTATAATTTTTTTCAGTTTAAAAAAGGCAGAGGTTTGCAAATTTGCATAAATGTACTCAGAGTTAGCAGTTTGTGTATCTAACTGCCTAAAGCAATTTAAATCTTTGAAACCTTGGCTTCAAATACATTTCTCTCATGAGGCTGCACTGAAACTGATAAGTATCAGTGCATCAGATCCAGTGCTATGCTCATATACATGGACTCCTTAATCATACAATTTATCTGCTTTACAGCAGTCACATTAACCTCACCTCAAGTGAGACCACAAGTCTTTTTGGTCTTTAGAGACCAGTGGCATAAACACATGCGCACTGGCTTCATTAAAAATGTAGCAGGGACTGCTGCTACAGCAATGCACTCTTAAAGGATAGAAATACCTCCTTAAGTCCCTTTTGCTTTTTTTTTTCTTCTGAGAAGCTTTATTTCAGCATGCTTCAATCCGTGCCTCTGTCCTGCAATGTACCCGCTGGGGGGAAGGAGACATAGAAACAAGTGCAACAGGACACTCCAAAGGGGCGATTAATTCACCCAAGATGTGTCGAGACCCACTCAAGTTAAGTGTGTCTCCTAAAGCAGAACACCTCTCACCCACAGCTCATCAACATCAGGGGCATGCAGAAAATGGACCCAGCAGTCTGACAGTCAGGAGAAGTGCACCAAAAATCCATCAGCCACAGTGAAGCCCTGGATTTTGGCTACAAATGTTTGCGTGATTGCAGGCTTGTTAAATTAGCTTGTTGGAAAAAGTTTGCAAATGACTTTAGCTTGTAATAAGGTCAATATTTTTGTGCCAAAAGATGAATGTTTTTGATTAGTAATGAGCAGGATGATGTACAGGCAGCTGCCGTTTAGGGCTACGAGGTCCACTTTGCATCAGTTGATTCGGCTAGCTGGGTTTCAGCTTGTGATAATGACTCTCAAGCTCAATGACACAGCTTAGTCACTGAAATTAAAACATTTATTCCTGCTTCAGCATCTTATTATTTTGCCAGTGTTTGTATAATTCTTCATACATGGTTGGTGAAAATGTATTAATTTTTTTCTCATATTTTTACTTAACACCAGTTTACCCTTATGTATGGTTAATTAATATTCCTTGCTGTCATGCTGTTTACTTTACTTTTTAATAACATGATCTCATTAAAATTCTATTTGTTTGTTTTTTTTTATCTTTAACACAATTTGTTTACACAGTTGTATAGAAAAAAATCGAAGCTACAGAATTAAATAAAAATAACAAGAGGATGTGTGTAAGCATGTGGCTATTGCTCTGTAGCTGCCTTTACTCAGGCTCCAGAAATAATTTTCAATTGTATTTAAATTCCTTCTCATTATCATCCAAAATTATCAGGACACATGATATCTTAAAGCCCTCAAAGTATCACATTATCCCAATAGAGCGCTTCACTCTTCCTACTAGCGTTTAGCTTATTGGTGGTTACAAGTTAAATCAACTTCATCATAATTTTTTTTTCTCCATTGCTGTAGTGCCTGTAAACCCAACTGGCCAAATTTACTGGTCAGCAAAAAGGCAGCTGAATTATTTTATATACTGTTCCATAATGTAGTGGTTTATCCAGGATCCAGGACTTTCTTGCCATGGGGTGCTGGTGCTAACTTGGTCAGCCTACTCAAATACAGCCTCTGTGTAGAAAAGACTATAATATATAAAAATGTGATCCAGCTTTCATTCATTTATGCCTATACTGTAATGTTCTTAAAGTTGGTTGGGTTTTCACAAAGTGTTTGATAATAGAGGATTGTTCTGATGCGGGAATTCTCTCGTGTATTATTTTAAACCTGCATTTTATATTGTGAGATATTCTGTTTTATTGTCAAGTGACATTTTATACAGTAAATAATTAATAAATAAATAACAATTAAATGGACTTCCCTTTTTTCTTGTTTGTGAAGCAAAAATTATAATTTCTTTGTAGGAATTTAAGAGTTAACTGAAGCTCTGCCAGACTCACAAATGTATTTAGTTAAGTGGAGCTTTATCTGGCATCGAGTTGATGCCAGATAAAAGTATGTCACAACAAAATTTCCAGGAGTGGCTGCAATTTTGAACAACAGAAGATCTTTTGAAAGTTAATTGATAACACATATTTCAGCTGGAACTCGAACACAGCACAAAGACATTCATTTTGTTTGGCAGTGCAGTTTAAATACCGGCATTCAAAAATAAGCCACAAAAGAAATGTAAATTGTACAGTTTGTTAATTGCACAAAACATTCATGTAATTTTCACCTTTAGTACCAAATTGTACACCTATGGATGCAAACCAAAGTCTAGCGAGCCTTGTTCTCTCAGAAACTATGACCAGCTTGCTGCAGTGATCGTGAGTCTCCTTTCTCGTTTGCATAATGAAACCAGACAGCAGCACTAATGGCAGCGCGACAGTTACTGCAGTTACATTAAAGCAGAGCTCTAAGAGGTTCTTAAACGTTTGAGTGAGTAAAATCCAATACAGCTACTGATTTTAGTGTGTGTGCATCAGTTTGAATCAGTCTCAATATATTGGTGTAATCAAGAGGATCTATAACACCAAAAAGCTCATCAAGCAAGGCATTTCTTCACTTTTTTATCAGAAGTATTAAAATTAAAATGCTGATTCTCAATGTAAACCAGCTATTATTGTTTGTATAAAGTGTCCTGTTATTGCAAGGGGTGGTTGTTGAGTGGCTAGACCAGCCTTCTGTCATATCCTCCCTGATAAAAACATTTAGCTTCCCTGGAAGATCCACTTCAGTTATCCTTTAATGTTTCCAGCATGAAGTGCTACACAGTGAAATACGTACTAGGGTAACTTCTTATAATAACTTTAGTGTTATACAAGCATTACCATGCAAAAATGATTAACTATTCATTTTTCCAGTATCCATTGAATTTACATTCTAAATTATCATACTTTCTTTTTGCTGTATGATTTTAGCATGTTAGCTACCTGAACAAAGACTGTGAACAAATTAAACATTACACCCACTTAAAATCAGCATGATGGCAATGTCAGTGTAGGCATATAAACAAAATCTCTTGTAACAGAAATTATGCACAAGTAGCCTCCTGCAGGGCCACAGGCATGGTTGAGGTTTATTAATCCTGAAGTATTTTTTTTGTTATTTACTTGCTTGTTTACTGTTGTGGAGAACAAAAAACTTTCCATAGAAAATCATTTCCACATAGTTCACCAAGAAAACATTCTCTGAAAAAGGATCTGCAGATTTACTTCGAAAGCAGCACAAGGAAAATTTGCTTTTTCTATCATTTGTTCATCAAAAATACCAAGTGATGCAATGTCCTTTCACGGTAACAGCCTCAGAAACTACTGTTGCTTCTTGTGGGTGTTTTGCATAATTGTCCATCAGTCTCTGGCACTGATTTGCTGTAATTTTTGTGACTAATCTCCCCCTGCAAAATTCCTTCAGTGTCAAGATGTTTTCTTGCCTGTTTCTAATGTTCCACAAGCTCGTATGTATTCTTTTTGAGTCATTCCATGATGGATTTACTAGTATGCGTGATCATTACCATGTTGAAAGGTCAACGTCAGACAGATGGCCTTTCATTATCTTCAGGCACTCTTTGATATTATTCGGTATTTGTAGATGACTGAAACCCTGAAGGCTGTCCATTCCCTGAGAATTGCAAGCTCTTGCTCTCTTTAGTCTGGATGCCTACTATTTTTGCCAAACAGCTCCAACTTTGGTTTGATTGTGCTAATGTTTGGCTGTATTTCACAAGCAGACTATTGTTTAGCTCTAATTCTGTCTGTGAACAGCAAAAGCTTTATTTCCTCCTATCCAGATCCAGCGGTTTTAAGCACTTCCTGGAGGTCCTTGGATAAAAATGTCTCCTTCTTTGTAGATTTTTTTCCCCTTGTAGTAAAATTGTTTAAAATGTATTTAAAATCATCCGTACATCATTTTCAGAAAGCTTGCAAAGCTTACATGAATCCTCTTTGGTGGGTGTTGGCATGATGATCACACACACTTCAGCTCATTCAACAGCAAACACCAGACCCTAGATACCAGATAAACATGACAGGCTCGAAGAATAGCATCCGAAGAAGGATTTAGGGTTTACTCACTCATGAAAATGACTACCAAATTTAAATTTTTGCATAATTAACACCTTTATTAATAGGCTCTTCAAAGAGAATCAACTGTTTGCTTGTTGAACTTAGAGTGATGTCATGTGAAAACTATTTATGTACCAGTCTATTTACCATTTAAAAAATAACCTACTTTAATGATGAAGAGGACTCCTGGAAAAACAAAATCAAACACTCTAATATGTTTTCCATCTATATTTTGTTTGTTTTTGTTTTCTTTTGCCGCTGAGCTCATTTATTGGTTCAAGAGAAGATAAGTTGGACCTGAAACTGTGTATTTATGCCACAGGAGTAAGCTGTGTGCGAAAAAAAGCTGCCAGTGCAACAAGAAAATCTGTGACCAAATGAGTAAATGGACAAAAGTGGTGCCTTTGACTAAACGAGTATTTATTTCTGTAAACATATACTGTGGCCCATTCAATAGTCATTACTGGTTATCTTACACATGGCACACAGGACTAGACTTGCTATAATGAAAGGTCAGAAAAAAACAAGCAGAGAGAGGAAATAAAGGGTGAAAAATGTCTGTTGTACAGTTTGGTGCATTATTGAAATATTGTATTTGTACTATGTATTGTGCTTTTAAAGTTTTATTAAAGGGGTTTTCTTCATTCTTTCTATACTGTGTTCTTTCTATACTATAATTGTCATGGTCTGTGGGACAGACCATGGGTGAAGTGGGGAAGTAGGACCCAGGCACGAAGCTCTGCATGTTACAGTGGGTTTTATTTACAGAAGATGTGAAAAAAAACCAACAATAAATCCCCGTGCGCTCCCGACTCCCGTGACGTGTCCTCCTCCCAGTGTTCATGTCCAAGTCCCCGCTCCTCGGTATCTGAGCACCCCGTGCTTGCTGCTCTCTGGTCTCCACACTTCTCCTGGGAAGCACACATACACAACAGACGTCAGCATACACCTAAAATACTGCGGCAGACTCACGAATTTGCTGGAGACACTGACGGGTAGTCACACAATGATCCAGCACTGGAGAGAGCTCCACCACAGTCTAAAATAGCTCCTCCAACGAGGCTTGATCACCTGCAGGTGTGACGAAGTCCTCAGGTGTGGCCAACGACCTGGCAGGGCCACACCCACAATGCCCGACGGTGCCTGTAAACAGGCACTCCCAGACACACCTGCATCCACACACACACATATTCCTGCAAGCAGGGAGAACGATGGACAGCAGCAGAGAGCAGGAAACATACAATACATACATAAGTCCAAAACTGCACACGGACCCTGGGTGGCTCAGACCTAGGTCCATGACAATAATGGATGTTCATATAAGCTATCCCTAAAAGTTCAAATAATGAGGTCAGCCTATGTATAAGTCAAAAAACTTCCATTTTTATTCTACTTTTGGCTCTGTGTAACTTAGTGTCACTGCATGAAAACATCTTTGTAAAAATTTTGGACAACTAGGAAAAAAAAGTCAAGCGTCAAACTGGACATCCCAAGCTAAACTTTAAGTGTGTGTGTAAAAGAGACGTAAAGAGGACTGATAGCCCCCCTGACTGTTGGGAGAAAATTACCTTGTACTGTGCAGCATGGAAAAGCCAAAGCTGGGTGAGCTCTTAACCAAAACAAGGAGAAGACTAAGCCTTTAAAGATAGCCCAAGTAGTCCATCATAAAAGACAACAGTGAAGCAAGTCAATCTAGTCAGTCCACAATTAGATTCATCTGCAAAATCTGCATTTGGACTTACTAGCCCAGCACTTTACTAGGGTCCGCTTGGGTCACGTTAATGTAAATACTCTTATCCATGAGGAGGTCCACATGCCTGTATTTATTCTGTGACAATGTGGACTGCGAATAATTTCCCTTAAAATGAACCAAGTATGCAAGCTCCCCAGGCAGCAGACTAAGTGGATGTCAAGAAAGAACAGGAATGACTTACTTGGCCAGTCCGGATGGGTGCTTGCCTTTTTTTTGTTCTCGATAGTAAAGGTCTTTTGGGATCCATTTATTGTCTTTTCTTTCAACATGTCAACAGCCGAGTACATGGATGTTAGTCCCGTTCTGTCAAGTATCTCCATGTTGGTGACCTTGTCTTTGTCTTTTTAACATGAAAACACAAAGTGTTGAGCTTGCCTAGCATAGGTCATCTAAGATTCGCTGCCATTGTGTTTCACGCTGTGTGAATGACACACGCACAGTATATAGTAAAAGTAAGCAAAGGTAAAGGTCGTATTGCAGCAACCAACAGGCACAATGCACTTTTACTTTGAAAACAAACATTCATCCTTTCCAGTTTGTTTCACCTCTGCAGGGTGAGCAGTTGACAAGTGTTTGCAGACATGTCAGTATCTTCCTTGCAAACTACTGGCAAGCACAACAATCTGCTGAAACCCAAGCAATCACAAGAAGCCCCTTTGGAGCCTCCAGCATCCACTCACCATGTATTGAGGGAATGCACATTTTCCCTCGTGAGCAGAAATCGCCAGGGGACTGCCGACAAGTCTCTGGGTATGTGTGACTGAGTCCTAAGACAAAGATTAATAGAAAAGTATAATCATCCAGGGCTACTCTAGTAAAGTCAAAGAATAAAAATACAGTTTTGGGAGTTAGCATAACAGGTCACCTTTAATAATCAGTTTTAGGAGCAAACAAACAAACAAACCAATGGCTAAGATTTGAGAGATCATGATTAAGCTCATTTCTTTTTGTTTGTTTGTTTATTTATTGAATACAAAAAATAGAGGCCTAAAGAAAAGGGTTTTTAAGGCAGTTGTATTTACTTAACGCTTTAAAAAAGCAAGTAGCTATACATAACAAATGCATAAGAAAATGCACATACTGTTGTTTAGTAAGGTAATAGTGACTCTTTGCCATAACTATATGCACACTTGTCATCATTGCCCCCCAAAGGTCTATTTTGAGCATCTGGTACTGTCTAGTACAAAGTCTAGTTAATTTAGATACGTTGAACGTCACAAGCTACCACTAACTGTTTTCTAAAGAGACCAAATGACTCATAAAGCAGATTGTCACCATTTACTTAAGACACATTCAATGGTCTTCGTTTACAATATCCTGCTCAATCGTGACCATTTCATTCCTGTTTTAAACTGATCAGCTGAACTTCACATGCATACACATTCATACAGCACAAGAGAGAAATCTCTGTTTTAGAAGAACATCTTTTGTTGTTACTGTGCTTTACAGTACTGGAACAACCACAAGCAGCCAAAGCTGTAATCACATTAAAAGACAACAGTTTTATGGTCATAGTAAACATATGTTGTCGTGATTTGATTTAAATCTCCCTTCATCCCCATTTCCCATACCACTCTATCTCCTCCTGTTTCTTTGCTTCTGTCTGTCTTTCTCCCTCATGAATACTGAGCAGCACATCAAATATTCATAGCACACAACACACAATCAGCCACGCACTGGGGCATGCACGCACACACACACACACACACACACACACACGCACACACACACACACACAGGCTTCCATATGGACTTTCAACAAATGAACTTCACGCACGCTCACCCTCGCCCACTCTGTCTTATGCACCTCAACGCACACGTTCACACACATACGTACAGTGGTGCGTGTAATCTACATGCTGCAAGAGAAAGAACCAGCTCAAACCAAGCGGCCATGAAAGTTTAATACATACAGTGTCCAACGGATTCACAAACAGACACACACAGAGCCATGAGTGTGTGCTAGTATAGACTCACCACATCTTTTTCTATACTCACACCTATTAAAGTTTAATCTCCAGGATGTCAAGTGGGTTCTTTTATTGAGCTGTTTGTACCACCTGTATTTTTAGAGGTTTTAAATAGTTAAAATATGTTCACATTCTATGATACTGCCAAAATCATTATCATCATCATCATCATCAAATGCCTACTGTTAGTCTGGTGAATCCAGCAGGACCACTATATGGATTCATATTCACCATTAAGGGAAAGAGAAATATGACTTTTTATCATGGTATTTCCTCAGCTGTGCCAGCTGTTAATGTCTTTTTGGCTCTATGTGCTGGACAAGCTCTTAAACTTTTTTTATGTGAACAAATGTATTCATTTTCTATGAGAATACATTATAATTCTGAAATCTCCATTGTGTGATAGTTCTTCACAGAAAAACTTTGTTTACACATACAGTATATTCCACTGGGGAAAATCATCCTATCAGGATATCCTGGTCTACTGTGATTCTTGAAGTGGGAAGGATCAATCCACATATCGATAGCTTTTTTTGGTGTTGGATTGATACAAGCTTAATAGAATTGATACTTTGTTTCTAACCTCTAAGTTCAATATGCAGCCCACTGACTTTTTTGGGGAGAAATAAAAACTATACCACAAACATATCTATCTCAGCCTTTTTGTATTGACTGTCAAGTCTATTTTATTTATAGCCTATAGCGCACTTTAAGAACAGAAGTTGACTCAAAGTCCTTTGAAGACAGGCACAATCCAGTTTTCCAAAAAAACATAGTTATACAGTAAAACACACCTTACAGCTTTACATATATTTTAAAACTAATTATTGTGGAAAGTGAAAATCACAGTCATTTAGTGGTCATTAAATTATGTTCAGAATAGAGCAAACTGATGATGATTCAATGCATAAATTATGACACACTTCTCTTTATGGGTTAGAAGTATCTGTATCAGTGTTGGTACCAGCAGTAATGTCCCTGTATTTATTTGGTACAAACTAAATACTGGGACATGGGCTTACTGGTTGTGCATGGGCTAATTGGCTGACCGTCTCTCTGTGTTAGCCCTATGACAAAAGACCTGTTCAGGTGTACCCAGGCTCTCACCCTAAGGCTGCTGGGATAGACTCCGCCCCCCAAGACCCTGAATTGGATAACTGATAGAGGA
>VUQR01017365.1:0-18624 GCA_015108515.1 Hemichromis elongatus
ACTCTTATTCATGCCTTCATCACCTCTAGACTGGACTACTGCAATTCTCTCTATTTGGGTCTCCAACACTCATCTCTCCATCGATTGCAGTTAGTCCAAAATGCTGCTGCACGTCTTTTAACAGGTGTTAGAATGTATGAACACATCACATCACAAATTTACACCGGCTCCCTGTGAAGTATCGCATTGATTTTAAGATTCTTTTACTTACTTTTAAATAATATGGCGCCCAGTTATTTAAACAAGCTCCTCAGCATGTATGACCCCAAAAGAGCGCTGAGATCATCTATCCAGATGCTCTTAGCACAACCGAGGTCTCGATTGAAGTGCAGAGGAGATCGGGCCTTCACAGGAGCAGCGCCCAGACTCTGGAATAATCTGCCAGAGGAGATTCGCACTTCAGAATCTATTCAGTCTTTTAAATCGCGTCTTAAAACTCACTTCTTTACTTTGGCTTTTAATTCAAGTTCAGTATGAATACCATCAGGTCTGTTTTCTGTTTTTATTGTTTATTTATTGTCTTCTTATTTATCTGTATTTTTTTTCTAATTTATTTTATTTGTTTTCCTATTTTTCTCTTGTTTTTAACCGATTGTGAAGCACTCTGTTGTTTTTAAATGTGCTATACAAATACATTTTGAGTTGAATTTTACACCCCACGCTCTATCTTTCTTCCTCCTTCTTCTGGGAAATCTCAGCCTCTCTATCCATCACCACGCCTGTAGTGTCACTGTCTCCCCTCGCGTAAGCAATAACAGCACCAGCAGCGCTAACACGAGCCAACCAAAGCCCCAGCTCATTCAATCACTCCGATATGAATCTGCTTAAAACCCAGCCATCGAGCTCCCAGCCAAATCCATCAGCGCAGGCTTAAGATCGGCGGCACACGCGACGCTGATAAGACCGTCTCTGTGGTCAAGGCCTGCTGATGAGGAGCAGAGTAGCAGCCGGCCTGGACGGCTATCTGCAGCTCTGAGAAAGTTAAAGCAGTGCTAAAGGACGCGAGCTGTTAGAAAAACAGTTGTGTCTCTGGCTTTGGTTTGTTTTTGCTGCTGAAGGAGCCAGACGGAGAGTTTTGTATAATTGAGGACAGTGGATTGTTTTGTGGCAGACTGTATGAGATGCTGTTTTTCCTAATTTGTTAAAGGACCGAGAGCTAAGTTGGACGCCTTCCCTTCGTCACTGTTGTTCCTTTTTTGTCTCTTCTTTCTTTTGCACTTTTAGTCTCTTTTTTAACTTCTCTCCCAGCTGCATGTGTGTGCTGAGTGGGTCCATTTTATGACGTATATTCTGTGTGGATTAGCAATGTCAGCTACACCCACATGGTTGTAAATGCTGCAAAGCTCAAGGACAGGTAGCTTAGAATAGACCACGTGAATTCTGTGAATTTAAGCCTCCACAGATGGTGGAGGTCAGAGGGACTCGGGCCTGCTGGGAGTCCAAGTCAGGGGCTTGATTAAACACCACCCCCACCACAAGGGAGCCCCAGAGGAGCCATATCAAGGAGCCCTGCTCACTGTAGCTCTGCTCCATGAAGAGAGTGTAAGTGGATGTATTCATTTAAAAAAATAAAAAATGAATCTACTAAAATAGATTTGCATGATTCACAGTTCAAAATAATCCTTCTTTATCTTATGCTGGGCCTTGGTGCAACCCAGCTGTCTGAAACAAGCCCTAACTTTACTTCTGATTGGCTGGCGCATGAAACAGATGTTTGATCAGCAGGTGGGTGGTGCTTCTGTGCTCACAGTTTGAACTGTGATGCAGGGATGACCATACAGAGCCTTTACCAAATCTCCCATTTGGGGTGATCTTCTTGTTACATCTTAGCCCTTCTTTTAGCACATTAGCTGCTTCTTATGCTCCCTTGTATTTGTGCCTTTGTGTTTATGTGTGCACATTCTGTGCCTGCACACCTTCAAACACACCTTGTTTCAGATAGCTCCCTCTTAACATTCCCCCTCAGACATGTCAGAACATTTCAAAGGAGCAATCATTTGAAAGAAATTAACACCATTTATGGCTGCACATAATTCAGGTAATAAACTATTTGGCAATTGGACTCTGATGTAGCTGCAGAGCTGAGCAGACTTCTAGCAGTGTGTAGGAAGAAGAAAATGACCTTGACAGTGATGGTGGTGGTGGAGATGAAGAAGGTTAGAATAATATCAGAAAAGATTTAAGATGTCAAAGCTAAGTTTGGGGAAAAGGAAGTGATGTAAAGAGTCTAGCAGCAGTCCAAATGCTCAGGAACAGGCAGATAAGAACAGATTTTCCATATTAAAGTTAGTTAGTAAGTTGTGGTGCAACGGATCACGGTTGAGCCGTAATCCAAACCAATCCTACTCCACGGTTCGGCACGCATGTAATCTGAAGATTCGAAAAAGAAGAAAAATTTGTGTGGAATGAGTCTTGAGTTAAATGTTTTTTAATAGGCAAAAAATGCTTCTAAGTAAAATTAAATTTAAATTTGTCTTTTTTTCTTTTTTTTTGCTGAGACGAAAAATTGATTCGATCCGTGACTTAAACCGTGATACGATCTGAACCGTGAGATTTTTGATCCGTTGCACCACTATTAGTAAATAAAGTAGTTAGTAAGCTTCGTGTAGCCTCCTCACAGTGGCATGAAGTGATGTTCATACTCCTGGGCCTGCTGATCACCACATTTTCTGAAGCTTTGACCATGTTTAAATTAAACATCCACGACTGGAACAGGAGAAATATTCCAGAAAATAACACCTAGAATATCCTGCTGTAAGATTTAAATTTAGACTGATTTAATCGTGAAAGGACAGGAGACAAAGGGGAGGAAAAAGGAGATCACAGGTCAGTTTACAATAACACAAAATAAAAATGAAAGTACAAACACTAAAAAGAACAGCAGAGGCCCTATAAAGGCCTTTTCTGTGACTCTACAGGTCCACGGTGGACTCATGCAGAGCGGACGCAGCTGCAGCAACGCGGAGAAAAAAGAGTCACAGAGCCGAAATGAGATTCCACTTCTCCTCAACACTTTGATCCAGGCAATATCTCTGCGCTGCATCTCAGCCCACAGCAGGAATGCCAGGTCTCCACCGCCACGGTGAAGATCGTAAATAAACATCCTCCCCTCTCCTGTCCTCCGCTGCATGGCCTCAAAGAAGATTAGAAATAATTCAGACTCTCATCTATCTTTCACTCCCAAAATGAATAAAGGAGCCGGGCCCATATCTGCTCTCCGTCTCTGCAGAGACATCTCCACCCCATCACATGGTTTTACTTTTCCTAATCTCTCAGCTCCGTTTTCTTTATGGCACATCATCGCCGCTCACATTCTTCTATTGTGATGGGGCAATCTGCTTTATTTAATAATTCACCAGGCAATCTACCTGCAGAGAGGTTTGTGGACGAGCGCGCGCGGCTGAACTGAGGAATAAATACAAATAAACCTGCACTCCTGGGAGGGTAAAGAGACATTTTTAGCACAGTGAGTTATTTATTTCCATGTGGTGGATCACCCAGAGGAGAAAATTAGAGATAACACAGCTAAACAAAACATGCAGCTTTTTATCCAAAGCCCAGTGTGTTTCTATCACACAGAAACTCGCCACAATCAAACAGATCTGAAGCCGAGCACAGTCGGCTTTGCTCTGTTTCATGTGTTCTGCTCACTTTTTTCTTCAGTCTAACAAGTTAAGAGCTTCTTACTCAACGACAGGAGGCTGTAGAGCCGTGCCGAGGAAGACTAAAGCAAACCAGGTAACAATTAATCCAACTGTGAAGAGGTTTTTGGAACGATATGCTAACAGCTAATTCTGCTTGGCTCATTTTCACCCCGGGGTGTACAGGTGTAGCTTTCAGGAGGCATGTCAGGGACACATCCCCCCTGATGTTTACACATGCATTTGTCCCCCAATTAGGGCTGTTAGCGTCAATCGCATTAAAATGGCGTTAACGCAGCAAACGAGTTACCGTGGATCGCCTTTGTGTGGGGCTGGACGGCGCTAACGCGTTAATCAAGTTAGCGCAGGGAGCTCGATTAACGCGTTAATGCAATTTTAACACAATTAATGCTGACAGCCCTACCCCCAGTAAAAAAAAAAAAAAAAGCCTGGAGGGTTGGGGTAAGGCCTGAATATATGCTATATGATGTTACTGTGAACAAATACTTCCACGATTCCTCTGTGCTGTGCAAGTATTTTAAAAACACCCTCTCAGTCAGTAAGCTCACCGGTGTCCTGTAGTTGTACTTTAAATTTAGTTCATATTAAAACGTAAGGAGCGTGTTCAGAATTACTTTAGATGTGAATTTGTCGAGTAATGTATATACGCACCAAAAAATACTGTGAAAAACATGTACAGTAGTCGAAATCATGCAACGATGAGCTAGTCCTGAGATTGTGGCTTTATCTGATTCTTGTGAGAATGCAGCAGGGGGAGAATTTCATGGTTTGATCCAGGATGTAAAGATGTATCACGGCCGCTTTCGTAGATGTTTCGAGATGTCAGTGGGACAGTTTGGGCCCACTGACCCGGAGCAGCAGCTAGATGTGTGCCTGAGGTAAATTCATCCATTCTACTTTTGAGAACTCTAGGAACCACAACAAGCCTGCAGTCTGAAAGTGAAGAGCTCTGTTAAGATAATATGATGCTATGAGATCTTTAACATATGATAGGGATTGATTATTTGTGACTATGTGATTAGAGGCATGTTAAACACAGCTCTGGAGAAAAATAAGATCCAAAATCACCTTTACATACATGTAATCACTGCATCCCGAGTATGATAAAACCATGCAAGAAAACAATAACACTGAGTGCACTCGTTGACTTTCCTCCACAGAAGCAAGAGTTACACATATTCAAACAGACCAAAAAATAAAACAAAAATCAGCTGCTGCTTATAACTCACAGAAATACATTTGTTCAGTTTTTATATAGTGCCAGATCTGAGGCAGCAGTAATTATACGAGTGGCTGAGACCCATCTTCCCCATACCGACTGCTCATACTATATCTCACTGTAAGAGACATAAAAACAACATAAAGCTGTCTCCGTTCAGAGGGCAGCAACAGCAGCAGCAGGAGGACCAGGTGCATGGGGCAGGTGAGGATGCAGCTACCTGAATGTGAAGTGGGCCAGCACTAAAAAAAGAACCGTGCACAATCAGCAGAAACCGTCGGTGGAAAAATACAAGAACAAAAAGCACGTCTTTAATTCTGCTGCGATTCTCTCAGCTCCCTCGCATTTCCCCCAAACTCCTGCTGCGCAAAGCTTGATTGACACTTCACTGACTCCTCTGCCCCATGTGGCAATCATGGCTTTCAAATGGTGCGATTATTAGCTCTCAGAATGAGTTTAATCGAGGCAGAGTGCTATAAAAACGTTAGACATGGTTAACTATGATGGTAACGGACAGACGGGTGGGATTATGATGGGTCGGCGGTGCTTCTCCAAACCCCTTTTGTGCAGCGTTTTTTCGTAATCGCTTCCCCAACATCTGCCTACCTCCTCCCTTTACAAATTGTTTGTTAATTAGGGAATTATTTGTGTGTGTGCGCGTGTGTGTGAAGGACATAAAAAACACAATGGGGTGGATAATAAGTGGCCAGCTATGGGCCTCATGTGCTTGACCACATGGGGATCTGCTGAGGAGGAAATTGTTCAGTGTTGCAGTTTTCAAAGAGGTAGGAGGCGGTGCGGTGGAGGAAGACGTGCAGGTGTGATCGAACAATATGTGCGCTTGAGAGAGTGTGTCCATAAATTTGAGTCTTTATGTATTTTAAATGCTAAATGTTTGCCTTTGTTTTAAGGGTTATAACGTTTTAACACATATCAGGTCACTGGAGACCCATCTAGGTTTAGGAAAATGGAAAAATCTTGCTTATTTAACAGTTTAGACCAGCGAGTCAGCAACAATTAACATGCCAGTATTTGTCACAAAGTATTTAATGCACACAAAAAAAATATGGAAGATAATAATAAGTCTTAACTGAAGATCCAGATAAGGCAGAATAGTCTTAAATCCCAGATGCTGGTATGAAACAGCACCTCATGGTCTTAAACAAAATTCAGTTTAGGGACATAAGACCGGCAGTTAGGAGTCTTGTGACTTTAAATAATGGTTATTAAACATTTTCATTTTTAATCGTCATCACTTTAAGACATCTTTGTATAAAAATACAACTTTATTAATGGAGCACAAAATAAATATATTCAACTCATTCTTTAATTTGGGGTCCGCGACAGCCGAACCTCACCCCTGTGTTTTATTCTGTATTTTCAGCACGACAAGAAGCAAGTGGTCAGTCAATCTAAGAGACCTTTGTGGGGTGTACATGTGAAAGTCTGTCAGGTAAATGGGAGACGGTCCATTTAAAACTTCAATAAGTTGGGATGCACGGTGCTAGGAGCCGTTAACCTGAGCAATATCGTTTGAAGGGCCTTTCTGTGTGGAGTCTGGACTGTGGGAAGAAGTTAGGATACGCGGAGAGAACCCACACTGACATGAGGAGAACATACAAACACATGATGTTTGTGAGGTTAGGCTCCACCCCCCCTGGTTTGGTTAAATGGAAGGGGCTGGCTGGATGTAACTTTTAATATCTCCTTAATTAAAATGTGGATCATATAGTCTTCATTTATCATCTGTTGCCTCTTGATTTTTACTGAACCACATATATAGGCTCCCTAACAGTCCCCACAGTTATGAATTCAAATCCAAATAATGTGAATATTATAATAAATCTAAATAAATAGAGAATTTAACCACGCATGGATTGTTTTGTTTGCTTCCACTGCCGGCAGTGCAGAGTCACTGGTATGCAGCTCAGTATTTGTTGTATATTTGATTGTATTAATTGCAACAAAAACCCAATGAATAAAAAAGCCCACTGCAGAGAAGTGTATTGAAATATTTTGATTATTTACACTTTAATGATGTTAACAGGCTAATTTAAACTTAATTTAATTGTGATGCTTGGGTTTGGATTAGGGCAGAGTTTAGGTTTACTCACTGAAGCTGGGCAGGTGCATTAAAACTGACTGCTGGAGGTAGATTGACAAAAATAACTTTGAACATCGGGTTTAGTTACCGTTTACTTTTTTAAATAGAAATTTGCACTGAAAGGGGAAAAAATAAAGAACTTTTCTCTTGTTTTTGAAAGTAACTTATGCTACTTTCTAAAGAGCTTGCCCATGCAGCACCCTAACCCTAGATGTTTGCCACTGACCTGTTCAGTTTGAGAAGTTAAGACTGTAAGTTCTTGCCCATGCAGCAAGGAATGCTGGGAATTTGCTCTCCTCTTCCCTAAGCTCAGATAAAACATTTGGAGCTACGAGGCACACCCCAGTAAACACATTAACATGTGATGTTGGATTCAAAGCAGCACAGAGAGCGATTTGTTGCAAGACATCCTCCTCCTCCTCCTACTCACACACACACACACACCTTCTAAATTCAACATGAGGCCTTTTACTCCGACACACTCGGCTTTGCAGGGACATGAATATACATTTAGCTGCAACATGAATAACCAGGGCGAGTGGAGTGGCGCGGTGATGGAGCATCGCGCCTGCCTCCACTGTAGTTAAATAGCATTCAGCATAACTTATGCGAGTGCCAATCACTCCAAATGAAAAGCACAAATTAAACTCTCACGCTCAAATGCATAATTAGACCTCTGACTTGGCAGTGGAGCGTAAACGATTGAGGGCAGGGAGATGAGGACCCATGCAGGAGTTCGTTTTTTTTGTTTTTTTTAACGCTTGTAGAGGTGGGTACACATGCAATCTTATTACGGCGTGCTGAAAAGAGTCACAGGGCAGGAATAGAGCCCCAATTAGAAACCTTCGTGTTGAGTGTTTTCAGCTGATAGCGAAACCATATATTCCTTCTAACCAAGAACACTTGAATGGCACTCCCTTCCAATCAGTGCTTCACACACGCCGGCAACCAGCGGCTATATGGCACACGTACAAGTTAGTGAAAGTGCCGCACAAACGGTCACTTCTCCTGCAGGAAGGAGAATACGAGCTTGGCACACGAAAGCTACAAATGCGAATCCTTTGTTGGAAGCTTGTAAATCTTGCACATCTGGGTCTCCACATTCCTACGTCCAAAAGCCTTGACGACTGCAACCATAAACACATCCGTGAAGCTTTGAGACGCCACACTTTGGGACTTGATGCCTTCATCACAAGACCGAGTAGCAAAAAAAACAACAACATCGCCGGCCTTCTTGACAAAGAGAAGGAGCATAAAAACTCAACTCCAATGATTGAGACATCACATTTCCTTCAATAAACATGACTGAAGGTTGTATTTTAAAGATGTTTTCTCCACTAAGGTCAGGGGTCCCCCAGTTTGATTCAACCTCAGCACGTTGAACTCATGAGGATTACAAAATAAAACAGGATGAGTTTAGAGGTAAACATGTAGATCTACATAACTTTAATATATTCAGGTCTTCCATGCTGAATAAAGTCATTCCAGCAGTGTCAAATATCAAGGTCTACTGCTCTTTGTCAAATAAGGAGTTCTACTCACCTCACTGTCTGGCACTGCTTATTGGAGGCATTATGCCAGACTGTGAGAACAGAGAAACATAAGCTGAGCAGGCCTCACTATGGTTGTTTTATAAATAATTGCCTTTTTATGAGCTACTTTTGTTATTTAAGAAAGTAAAGTATAAAGAGACGTGTGCAGTGAGTCATGAGTATAGCCTAAAGTTAGCGGGTAAACAGATCAGAATTGGTAGCAGTGATTCTTCATGAAACAAGCAAGTCACTACACCAAATGATGTTAAAAGGAGCAGTGGTCACGAAGCTACAACAGAGCAAGCGGTTTTTCCTGCTAAACTCCAAAATCTGGACCAAAAGTCATTCAACTTTTTATTTTTTAAAGCTATAGTTCATAGCTTTTTAAACCAAAAGTCACTTTTTTTACCTCAGAAGGCAGCAGCGAGGTTTCTTTTAATGCACAATCACCTGGATTTTCTCCACTGGCTTCCACGGTGTGTTAGAGTTTCTATGATATAACAGAAATTTGGACGTAATATTAAGCAGTCTGCAGCTTTAGATCCTCAGGATGATGCAATTTTTTTTTTTTAAATTAAGTTTAAATCTTTAGTTGACTTTAAGACTTCCTTCAAATCTCTTCTTAAATTACACTTTTATATGCAAAACTTTCACCATCTAATATTATTTGTTATTGATTTGTGTAGTTTATCATTTTTATTGTTTTATTATGGTACTTTTTAGCCACTTGTGTTCAGCATTTACTTTAATCTCCTTTAATTTTATTTTTATCCCATACTGCTCTGTTTTTGGTCTTAAAGTCCAGCTTCACGCTGTTGCTTTTTTACATTTAGAAAAAAAAATTTAAACAGGTTATTAAATAAGTGACAGGAAAGCAGTGAATCGGCCGGCGCTCTGTTCACAAGAACAGGAAGTGAAGACGATGTGGAGCGTCGCTGTGTGAAATGAATCAGATCCTATGAAGAATAGTTTGTGCCTTTGTGTGTTTGTGTTGGGAGGACGGTTCATGGAGCTGAGCGCACAAAAATGCTGCTCGTTTGGTTCATTTTGACTGATGTGTAACTTTCTTATCAGGCCATGGACTGAGGAGGAGCATCAAATATTGTATTTTCTTGTGAGGATATTGTATCTCTCTTACTTTGGGAGTGAATGTGAAACAGGTGCGCAGTGTTTTGATGTAGAGCCAATTTAATAAGGATTTATCAGCTGTTTCACAAATAAAGAATTAGAGTTGTGTATGTTTCTCATCTTATGTGGGCCCTTCATACGTACATGTTATCGCATCTTAAAACATATTTATTACTGTTTTGTATTCGGTTATATGAGCTATGTGGAAATATTAAGCTGCTGTTCCTGAGAGGACGACCAGTGAAAGAAACCTTGACTTGGGTTTCAGGCTTATCTGCATGCTTCATCTCAGGCTGGGTTCCCAGGGTTTTCTGTCTCAGCCTCCCTGTCGAGTGACCCCAATATTTTCCACAAAGTACATTAACAGTTTGCACTGAATGGGAGACGAGAGATGCCCCTGCTGGTTACATTTGTTGTTGTTGTTGTTGTTGTGGCCATGATTGGAGCAACATGGCCTGTGGCACACAATGTTGGATTCTTTTTCCACTTAAAATAATAAAAAAACCAATGTGACATCAAATTAGCTTTTGGCTAAGTGACACTATATCATGGTGAGCATTGATTCAAATATAATTATTTCTCTGCAGCAGAAGTAAATGGCTTTTGGACAGAGTCCAGTTCCCAGGAGCCACGGGCTAAGCAAGAGCTATGTTCTACTAGTTGTCTATTTCTGGAATATGTTCATAGACAGGCATTCAGACCCTAATGCATGAGCCTCATCAGCTGGTTCCTTTAAAGATAATTTACCTGCTCCAGATTCTTCAGCCGAGAAACTGTGGCACATAACAAAGTATAACGTCACCCTCCAGTTTGTACTGTAATCAGCATCCTACTAAAATGCTTTTTGATTCACACAAGTGGCAACCCAAGGGGATGAAAAAATGATTCCAATGCTCAAAACTGCAGTTCCCTTAATGTCCACCAGATCCTCCAGCAGTGAGTCCACTCGCATACTCATGCGTTCATCCATTTTCCTCTGCTTATCCAGGTCAGGGTTAGTGGACGTGCTGGAGCCTATAACATGATATAAGGTTCAGCAGAGGTCGGGTGTTCGTTGTCTGCTTCACTCTAGGGATGGCTCAGGTGCCTGCAAAGAGCTCTGTTGTCGGATGGAGGCAGTGTAGAAAGTATGTGATGCAACCTGCAGGCCACTTGTAGTTGTGTTGTTCTGTTTTTGGTCCGTCAACCAACCGTGGAGAAAAGTGAAGATCTAATACAAAGAGCTGAAGTGAAACCAAGTTTTAAAAACAGTCAAGTGTCCACTGCAGCCATTGTCTGTGCTTCTCATAATGTATTTGTTGGTCTCTGAAGTGTTCTCTCATGACTTTACGTTCGTGAACCCAGCTGATTCTCTCTGAAACCAGCCCACTTGTTAATCAATCAGCATCTGGCAGATGCTTATGTCATCCAGCGACATCCAGTCGGGGTCTTGGAGGAATGCTCAAGAGGTGGATGGGGTAGATGAATCCAGCTTGTCCAAGAATGGACATACATGTAGAACCAAAAATCCTGCTTGTCCCAGTTGTCATAGGGCAAAAGGGGGGTACACCCTGGATGGGTTGCCCTTATCATAAATGGAAAATTTCTTAACTGAACAACTGAAATACCAAAATGTAGAAGGAATTAATATGAAAGGCAAGTGGCTAAAACCAAAGCAAGTCACCACCCTAAAGCTGATCTCATTCAAGTTGCTAAAAACATGAAGGGAGGGTTATGTTGACATATTTAAGAGCATGACTTTGTGTAACAGCTGGGTGCTGATTCATCTGTTTACGAAAATACACTGAAGGGATGCAGCTATTTAATTTTACCAGTAAGTAATTTTTTTTCTACTCGTCAGAAATAGTATTTCATGTCATAGCAGTTACTGATTATAGTAGCAAATATGCTCGTAATATATTTTTTTCTGCCATTAATAAGAAAAACATGTATTTACAGGAATCAGTGGCTATTCTTAAATGCAGGGATGTTAAACTCATTTTCCACATGCTTTGATCTAAAGTCGGTCGGGCCTGACAGAAACTCCCCTTTCTGTGAGTCTGAAGTTTAACTGCACATGTAATCCCTGAGATTATAAGGGAAAGAGGTTCAATTTCAATGATATGTCTCAGTTTTTCTAAAGAAACGCTTCTATAGTCGATGAAAGAAATCTGTCAGCACGACTGTTTGGGCTTAAACTGTAAGAAATTTCCTTTTTTTTTTTTTTTTTACTGTGAATCTGTTTTAAAAATCATAAATTTTTGTAGTACGCAGTGGGATAAAAAAACCAGGAACATTTCAGTCATTTAATTGTTAATTTCTGACTTCATTAATGGCAATGGGGGGAGTCTTTATCAGTAAAAAAAAAAAAAAATGTTTTCAATTAGTTTATCTTAAGGAAAACTGACACTTTTGAAGAAGAGCAACTTTAATACCTTAATGTAGCTTCACACAGGCTTCAACGTCAAACTGCTCAGGTCAGCTAAGTCCCTCGGGATCACCGAGGGCTTTTAGACAGTCATTTTAGTCAATTTAAGTATCACAGACACCAGCCCAAAAATGCATGTTTCCTCTTACGCAATCGCAAATCCCCCTCAAAATGGTCTGTTTGTAATATCAGAATTTGTGGAGGGACCCATCAGGAAGTCAACCAGCTTGGCGTGAAAAAGTTTTGGAGGCACATGCTTTCAACTGGCTCGAATGACAACTGAGTGCGCATGCTCACTGAGACCAAACATGGCAGGGAAAAGCCACCAGTTTTCAGTAAATCCAAGAGTACAATAAGTCCAAAACATTAGGATTTATCTACTGGCCGCCGTGTCCCGAATAACAAATCGTCTCAACTATTAACCTCAATGCCCCACAATACAAGAAATAATTGAGAATGCTTTCATGCGTGTCCTTTAGCATCCTTCAAAGTACAAATTCAGTTCTTCTGTTGCTCGCTGACAATATTATCTGTTCTATTTCTGTTGCAGAGTGAAACAGTGTGAATAGCATGCCGCTGCCTTGGAAACAGAAACCCCGGAGAGAATGGAGGGCTGATTAGAGTAAGGCTGCTCGTCTCCAATCAAACCCAGTGTCTTGTCTGTTTACATGGAGCATGTCCAGAGAGTTCTCCACACTGAGCCCGAGGGGAAGTGGAGGATGGCGGGTGGGAGCAGGGGGTGTCGATATCTCCATTTGAAACTGATGCTAAAATCCAATGGCTGCGAAAATGTGCGCGGGGTTACTGAAGACAGCCTCGAAGCTCAGCTGGTCTTTTCCAGACCTTGCCCCTGGGATTACATTGTACTTGCAAATATTCTTTAACATAGTTTTACGGCATCTGATTGAAATTCCACATGATATGAAATTCATATAGTACCTCATGCTTTTCTTTGATCAGCAGTCTGCCTGGTAACAAATGATTTTTCCTGAAGAGAAAATTACCAAACTACAGAATAAATATATAGTTGAGGATGTAGCATTTTGTTTAACACTCATCTTTTGAATGTGGCTTTTAAAAGCACAGCTGTCTGTGGGTAAATGAGATTTATATGAATAATACACTGGTTGAATAGATGGGCAATGCTGTTAACATCATTGACAGTAACCACAACTCTAACCCTCAGTTTTAATCCTTTGGTGAATTGGAAATTTTGTCTTTGTAAAAAATGTTCTCCATCTAAGCTAGCAGGTTGAGAAAAATATACACACATGCAATATAAATTTGTAACTACAAAACTACAATATATATATACTCTGTTTAACTGTCCCCTATGACTATTCACTGACCTTTATGTCACTTTGCTTAATTTAAGTAAGATGACTTTGGGAAGATGGAGGTGAACAACCTGTTTCCTGTGTCTTTATCCCAGGCTAACCTTGCTAGCTGGTAGTGATAGCTTCAACCACAGAAGTAGCATTAATCCTTGCACCAAACTCCTAACAAGTTAAACATCAAAATGTAGCTTTAACCAATTTTGTTTAAAGTGTGCAAAGGTTTTTATTTTGCTTCTACACAATCTGCACGTGAGCCTTGCGAGGTTGCTGGTTTGGAAAGGCTTTGCACATTTGGGACTTTTTGCACTTTGTTTTCACATCTTTTTTTATTTCTGTTTCTCACACTCGTTAGCTCCAGCCACCAAAAACTACTTGGTTAGGTTCAGAGAAGATTGTGCAAAAGAAAAGTTTTAAATATGACACAAAGCATTCATATATAAATGTGTGTGTGTGTGTGTGTGAGAGAGAGTGATTTTTGAAATGCCAACAGCTTTGATTATTTGTATTTCAATATTTGACACCATGGGAATAAAAACAAGCTGCTAAACAAAACAGTTTCCAGTACAGTGCACAGATATTATAAGAAAGTAATTGGCCATTTTTTAGTCAGTTGAGACTAACTAATTGAGATTAGTGAAATGCTCTTAAATGTCTTCCTTAGAAACTAGACTGGAAAATGGGCAGACACATTGTTGGTTTTGGTTTTGGTCACTTCACAGCATTTGTTTGCAGTAGGATAAAGAAAATTGCCACAGTCATCCTTTAAACGGGGCTCGCTGCCAGTCTAAACAGGGTCAAGATGGAGCGATATCACAAATACACCGCTGTATGCAAATTCACGCTGCGGTCAATCATGCACTAACCCTTCCATGCAGGGAGAAAAATCCACATACAAATCCTCACAGGAAAGAGCTGCTTACAGATATCGAGATTAAGATTCATCCTGGCAAAAAGAGCGTGCCGCAGGTACGCTCAAATATCAACCCATCCAAAAGTGAGTACACAAACACACACACACACACACACACTCTTCAGCACACAGTTAGTGGGAAACACAGCTCTAATACACATTAATACGTACTCGTGCTCACGTACGCGGACGGGCTTGTCTTTATTTTGGCCTGCTGCTCTGCGGTGAGCGGTGTGAGGCTTTAGAGGGATTGGACAGTGTTGACTTTGCCGTGAACCTGCAGAGCCTCTGCGCCCTCACAGCTGCCTCCCTCATCATTTGCGGAGGGCCTCCAATCGCTGTGGAAAATCAGGGTTGGGGAGGGCAGAGTATATATCACTCCTCCCCTCCTCTCCTCCACCTCCCTTTATGCCTCACCCTCCAACTGAGAGGGGAGGTTTTTATTGCTTCTCCTTGAAGGCGGCTGTCATAACTCACATTTCTTTGAGTTTATCTAATATTCCAATTATACTGCTGCATATTTGACGACCGCTGTTTTTAAGAGCACCTCTCAAGGGCACGGCTGCAGGTCGGGCTGCCTATGACAGCTCTGTCATATCCTAACCTCCCCCCCCGCTGGAGTTTAAACACTCGGCCTTCTCGTCAATGGAAAGAGTCAAACGCTTTACACCTGAGAGTGTTTTACATTAAGCTCCATATTTCAGCTGGCTGTGAAACCAGCGAGCTGGGAGTGAAAGGTTTCACCCAGCAACATGTTGACATTGCTCACTCGTAGACCTGCAGGATTTCTGGCTCAGCTCACGCTGTGATGATCCAACATTAATCAGGTTTGATTTGAGGCTCTATTGTTCACATTTAATAACCAAGCTTCATATTCACCAGCACTTCCCATTTCCTTCAGGAAACTGAACTTAGGAGTAAAAGCCAACCTTTCGGAGGTCACGCGCACATCAAGTCAAGTAGAGACGATAAAGGAGAGACCCACACCCAGCTCTTCGATTCCCGCAAACTGTTTTAGTTTACACTCACGGTTTTCATCGACCTCGTTTCAGCAGCTGTTTCTAGTTCAGAAGGAAAAGAATGCTTAGATAAGCGGACCAGTTCTTCAGCACTGAACAATACGATTCCTTTTTTTAATGTTCCAGTTCACAACAATAGTTGTCTCAAAGCACTGTGATACTTGCTGGGTAAAGACACTGCAGTATTAAAGTCAAAACCTCGACAATGCCCTCTGAGGACTTGGTGACAGTGGTGAGGAAGACCTAGTTTTTAACAAGAAGAATTTTTTGGGGATTGAGGAAAAAGGAGAGAAAAAAGAGGAGCACAGAGAGGCCACAAAGAGCAAAGCAATGGTTAAAGTCAAGTATTTTTTACAAAAACAAAACAAAAAAAAACAAACTGTCATCCAGATCTGCACCAAAATGGGTAGCACAGTGGCTGGTATTGTCACCTCACAGCAGGCGGGTTGTTGGTTTGAATCCACCGGACACTTCTGTCTCTCCTATGTGGACTTTGCGTCTTCTCCTTGTGCTTTTTTTTTCCAGGTACTCCGGCTTCCTCCCACAATCCACAAACACGCACGTTAGGTTCACTGCTGACCAAAGGGTGTGGCGTGCCTTTTACCTAGTGACAGCTGGAGTGGGCTCCAGCATTTAAGAAGATGGATGGATCTGCACCAAAATCAAATAAGTTCTTCATTTGCTTGTGTCCCACCTCTCTGACAAATTTTATTCGCGGTAGACAAACAAATGGCATGGAAAGCATAAATATTCAGTGTTCGGTCTGCCTGGAAATTGATCTTCCACAGTCTCTGGTCGTCACATCCCTGCTAGTCGCTTCTTTTGTGTACCCCTCTTTACCGCCAGGAGTAGCTTCTTCACTAAAGACGGTTGGTTGGATAATGCTGAAATTAAACACTTTGGCCGGTTAGAAGTAAATTCATAATCTAAACTCAGAGCTGTTATTTAGTCTCTTTGTAGTTATTTTTTTATTAACGATTAATATTTCTCGTTAGGAAGTCGACCAAACGCAGGCTCTGGGTGGGGTCAGAGTTCAGGTCTGTTCAGTAATCCTTCCAAAAGTGTGCTAGAGTAATTTATGCAGAACCCGAGGGCTGATGGAGATGAAAATTAAGACCCTAAGTAAAGGCAAATATGTTCTCTGATTTGAATCTAAATTTGAACCTTCTGCTTTTGGTGTATTAAGCCCTCGAGCTCTGTGTTCTCTGAAAATGAGATTTTGGCACAAAGGCCGGTTTAGCTGCAAAAGGTTACGTATTAATTCAATTTTATGAGCTAGAGACCTGAACTGCATGTTAAATCTGGCCTTATCAAGTACGCCGGAGAGTTGAGGTATGGATTGATAAGACGAAAAACTCTACAGCCTTAACGCGCTCCAGGCCTGAAAGTGTAAGGATGGAGCAGCAGCATGGCCGACAGCGCTGGCTCTTCTCCAACGACTAACCACTGAAGGTACGTTTCCTCCAGCGTTTGGCGCTGTTACATGACCGGGTTTCCAGCCTGCAGTCACTGCATCTCTAACACCGAGGCTTAGGTCCACTAAGCACGACATATCTCCTGCTCATTCACTGTCTAAAAACCCCAGAGAGAGCAAATACAAAAAAAAAAAAATCTATTTTACTTCATAATGAAAGCCAGCGTATAATTCTATTCATTTTTGTGCCTAGATCAGTGAAATTCAAACTCTTCCATTCATTCCCAGAGAGCAGACAGCACATACCAAAAGCCAAAGCCATTTACAGCAATAAGAGAGCGACTGAAAACAAGAGTCTGCATTACAGAAAGGGAAGAAAAAAGAGGCGATCTGGGATTTATTCATACATGCGCTTGTGGCCAAAGAAAATGGACACTGGCTTCCATCTTGGATCCTTCGTGACTTGTTGACCTTATGTGGGAACCCGTCGCTGGAGGCAGACAAGACATTCTTACAGAAACGCGCCTGTGGTGGATATAGAGAAGTGGAAAAGCTGTTTCTTTGCCTCTTTCATTTACTTTCATACCTTGGAGGTGGCTTATAAGCCACTCAGACCACAGGGCCAATTTCAGGTGCAATTTCCTGGCAGGTCGAAGGCAGCTGTGCTTGGAACCTTGAGTCGAGCGGGGTAATATAAAAGCAAATGGACCCTTGCCCATTTAGGCTCACATATGGTCACATTTCATGGGAAAATGAGAATATGGAACGTCACAGAGCTTTCAAATCATGCTATTCTTTCTTGATGACGACTATAAACTTGTAAGGGTGTCACAGAGCCAAAACGCTGCCCTCTGTTTTCTAATCACCATCAAACTAAAGTCCAGACCCTGAAAAAGCAGAAAGTCCCCAAACACTAACTTTCCTTTGTTGTATTTGGCACCTAAACATTTGTTTTGCATGTCTCTGTTGGCTCTATTCCTCGTCCTTATGGTCAAGGTCTGTGGTAATGTCATGCAAATGACATGCAGGGGCGGTTTACTGGACACGTTTGAGCCTGACTGTTACATCTCAGTGTTAACTTACTGTGACACACGAGCCTGTCGAAGCGCTTCGTCACAAAAGCCAACAGCAGCGTCCTAAAAGTCATTTCCAAGCCGGGTCCCCAGACCGGGGCCCGGCCCCGATTCGCTGCCGGCTGGCCTCCGGGCTGTTTAGCTGACCTACTAATCAGAGAGTTATTCCCTAAATAGAAACGAGCCTTTCTGGAGTTCTGTGTCAGCACTTCTGCACAAAGGAAAAATGTCCCAGCTCTGCAAACACAAAGACAGCCTCTGCGACCAAAAACTGAAACCAGAAAAAGAATGTGCCATATATAACATGGGCAGTCTGCATCATCACCCTAACCTTATGTCATGTTCCTGGGTCGTTGACCCAGCGTTTTGTGTATTATTTTCCTTCATCTTGTGTTTATCTTTATTTGTACTCATTCTTAGGGTTGTTCTTATGTTTAGTGTTTAAGTGCTCTTCCCTCTGTGCCCTCTTCGTGTCTTTGTGTTTCCTGCTTTATTGTGAAAGTCTCTCTCTCTCGTCATGTGTGATTGGTGTAAGCTGTGCCTCCCTCCTGTGTGTGATTTCCCCATTTCCCGGCGTGTATTTATTGTGTGTGCTTGCCTGTGGTCCTCGTCGGTTCGTCTGCGTACTCTGCGTCATTCTGTGTACTCCGTGTCCTTGAGTGACTTCCCGGTTTTTTCCCATCGTCTCTCTGCTCCTCTTCTCCAGTGTCACCTCCTTATCTGTTCCCCTCCGTGTGTTTTGTGAGGTATGGTTTCGGGTTTAGTTTATTGTTAGTTTTCCCAGTTTAGGTTTATGTTTAGTTTCGCTCCTGCCTTTGT
>VUQR01017366.1:0-16219 GCA_015108515.1 Hemichromis elongatus
CTTTTAAGATTAGACTTAAAACTTTCCTTTTTGACAAATCATATAGTTAGGGCTGGACCAGGTGACCCTGAATCCTCCCTTAGTTATGCTGCAATAGACGTAGGCTGCCAGGGGATTCCCATGATGCATTGAGTTTCCTTTCCAGTCACTCACTGTGTTAACAGACCTCTCTGCATTGAATTGTACCTGCTACTAATCTCTGTCTCTCTTCCACAGCATGTCTTTATCCTGTTCTTTTCTTCTCTCACCCCAACCGGTCGCAGCAGATGGCCGCCCCTCCCTGAGCCTGGTTCTGCCGGAGGTTTCTTGCTGTTAAAAGGGAGTTTTTCCTTCCCATCGTCGCCAAAGTGCTTGCTCATAGGGGGTCATATGATTGTTGGGTTTTCTCTGTATGTACTATTGTACAATATAAAGCGCCTTGAGGCAACTGTTGTTGTGATCTGGCGCTATATATATAAATTTGAATTGAATTGAATTAATAGTAAATAGTCTTTAATTCTAACACAAAATGCTAAAATTAACATGTTTACCTGAGAAAATGTTATGTTTGTTGGTATAATTCACCTTTGATCTTGGAAGATTAGTGTCTGTGAATCCGACCATCATTATCCATAATTTATAATAAGACAAATTATGTTAAGTATGTTGCAACTGATAAATTATGGAGCCCCGCAAGGGAAATGGAAGAGAAAAAACAAGGAGATGAACTTTTACAAGATCTCGTAAAATGGGCCGCATTTTTCGGAGGCCGCTAACTAGTGGTGTGATGCGATACTGCATATTTTGGTATCGATCCGATACCAAGTAAATACGGGCCAATGTCGCTGTCACTTTTCAATAAATAAGGTGGATGTGTCATTGAATTGCTAAATGTCAATTAATTTTCATGACTCTGTTTTTGTGATGTTTCCTTTTTTTACTATTAAATAGTTAAAACCTATGACACAATTAGGACAAAATTAACAATTAAATAGAAAAATGCTTTATTATTGTGGCTGGTCTGCCATGACACTGCAGGTGAGATGGACTCACCTGCACGGCATCTACAATCACGGCTCGCCGGCTTAAACCTGTGCTCTGCTTGTGGTGTTATTGTTGGTGGTGATGTGTATGGTTGGCAGCGGGAGAACTGTAGCTGCTGTACGGTTACAGCAACCATATCATTACTGTAAGAATAAATGATGCTGCGAATCATGTTTCTTGATAAACCAAGCAGATATTTGAAGTTTACACAGCTACATTCACACCTGAAAATAACTTAAAAGTTTATTTTGTGACCCAGAAACAATAGTATTAAAACCAAGTAGCTGCCGGAATTGTTGGAAATGAATTGGCTGGGCCACACTATGAATTCTGGGATAGATTGGGCCACAAAGGATACACCGACTCGGCCTACAAATGCAACCTGCGAAGGTCGCAGCCTATTTCCCCGAGGGATCAATAAAGTATTCTGATTCTGATTATTTTGCAAGATCTCGCAACAGTTCATATTCCTTTTTTTTTTTTTTCTCCAATGGCCCTTGCGAGGCTCCATAATAAACACAGAGTCATAACTTAAAATAATAGTTTAAGCATATTGAATTATTGTAAATAAAGATTGTTTTTCAATAAAGGATACGAGAAGTATGAAGACAAATCTGAATTTAAGCTGGTGTACTTTTATTCTGTGAAACAAAGTTAGTCAAATATTTTCCTTATTGGCTGAAAAGGGTGTTTCCATTGAGTTCAGATCAAAAAAAAGTTTAAAAAATGATGTAGGATTAATACAGGCAGCTTCAGTTATGAACCATACTTCCGAAGATCTACCATTTATTAGGTTAGAAATTCAAAATTAATTTAAAAAAGTGCAAAGACACAAGTCATGACTGAAGAAAATGAAGCTGTGAGGGAAGAATGACAACTTAATTCACTTCTTCTGTTGGCTAATTATAATTTAACACATTACCATATTGCTTTGGATTCTATTCATTTCCATCACAAGCCACAGGGCACAGCATTGTTGTTTCTCACTGTTTCTACCCCTGCGAGTGTCACAGGCATTACGTGGAAAAATAGGACAGCCATTGAACACTCCTTCAAACTCCACTCTAACAGAAATGAGTCGCACAAAGGCGACTTTAAAAGTGTTATCTTCAAAAGTGTCCTTTATAAGCCTTCTCATCTTAAAATATGAGGAAATCTAAATGTTTTCTTCAAGAAATTATTTCACAGCCGATGAAATACATTTTGCCTCAGTGAAGTCAAAGAACAAAGACAGCATAAAGCACCTTATTTATAGCTGCTGCGTGTTGCTGAGCCTTAAAGCTGTGCTCAGCTGCACGTTCACGTCAGCAAAGCAAAGCCTGAGCTGTATTTCATGGTTACAACTCACTGACATAGTGACTTATGTCATAAAAAGACACAGCAGCTAAAACGCACTGCATCACAGTTGTTACACGACTCAGAGCAGACCGATTCCAGTCTGCTCAGTATAAAAATCATTACAATTGATCGGTGGAGAATGGGGCCTGACTTGAGTGTTTGTGTTTGTACAACAAAAATAAGAGCAGGTATCTGATAAAGAACACAAACATATTGTTTATTATTGGCCTCAGCAAACACTGAGTGCACCTGTGTTTAATTTAAAGGCAGAATCAATCAGATTTTTTTTTCCATGTACATTTAGGATATATTTACATGCTACAGAAAAATAAGAGATATGAATACAAAACCAGTCGGTCGCGCTTTAAATTTTGATTTTTTTTTTAGGACTCGGATTATTATAACTAATATTTTCAGTTTTAAATCAATTGTGAAAAACGTGGTGTTTTAATTGTATATGAAACCAGTGTTTTGTATCGTTTACACAGACTACTACTACTACAATGGTTAAAGACCCATTTTTGTTTTTGTGAAAGCAATAAACACTTGCCTAGATAGTTATAAAATGATCATAGTGCTATTTTAAATTAAAAAATGCTAATGAACAGCAAGATCCTGTATTAATCACCTTAATTAATCCTTAATTTGCAAACATCTTCCAGCAAATCTGCTGTCTGCTCTGAAAGTCTCCAAAAGTCCTCTTGCTCACATTCATGTTGTTCTAATATTCTTCCTCCCAGACTCTTGCCTTTTCCCCATCTCCGCCTCATCCTGGTTGCTCAGAGAGCCTCATCTGAGTCACCATCAGCTTCGCTACTACTACCACCAGTGTTTAGACTCCAGGGGTCCTGTCCTACTTCCTGATATTGCTGACACTCAGCTATACTATGTTGCTTCAGGAGTTTATTAGTCAAAACTGTGCTTTAGTACATGCAACACTCAGTGTTTCAGCTGATCACTCCTTATCAAAGCTATCATCCAACGTCATTCAATGCTTGAATGCTTGAATTATGTTTCTTTGAACTTGAAATTTCATCGTAGCTGTTTTTCATATCTGGTAGTTCCCATGTTAAAAGTGCCGCTAATGAAAAGTATAACAGTGACCAACCTCGATTTAACCTACACTAATAATATCTTTAGTGTCAAAGCAATTTTTACTTTGTGTCAGTTTGGTTGTACCATCAAATTCCACATGCACATTTGTTTATTTATGAGTCACCTTCCTTAAAATAATAATCAGGAAATTGGGTTAATAAGAATTGAAATGCAGACACAGATCCACAGGGTTACTAGTTGTCCAAAGTTCGTTCAGTCAGTCTGTACTGTCCATATATGCACCTTTAATATTGGGTCTTATTAGAGGTTCTGACAGACATGTCAGCAGGAAATAAGACTACAAAGAGTCTAAAAAGGTACAGGAGTGAATTCTTTTCCGTCTCCTTCTTGGACAGATGGAAGAGCGTGGCTCTCTCTGGTATGAAGCTCTTATCTGGAATTTAACAAAATGCTCACTTTGCTACGATACTAAAGACCAAAACATCAGACATCAGTGTCTGCCCTCTTGGGGGAACATAGCACAAAATGTTTGCTATATTCTGATAAAAAATGGGGCTACCAAACAGTGAAAATACCGCAAACTCATACACTCCACACCGTAAAAGACTGACACTACAGGAATGCAAAAGACTGAAAGGAGATGCACTTTGTTTTTGAACAGGCCTCCAAAGCATTCATTACTGACCTTTCTCTTATTGCCCTCCATAATATGTGAAACCAGATTCACACCAGTCATCAAAATTTGACCCTTTCTTTCCATTTTGGTCTGTTCAGCTAATCATACCACCGTTAAACATACCAGGCCCCACGTTGAAGCTTTGACCAGCCTCTTTTTAGCTCTTTGCAGTTGTTTGGCGATGTCAAGAAAATAAACGCCATCTGCAATCTTCTGACAGAGGTCAGAGTGGCAGTAGATCAGGTAGAAGAAGCGAGGAAAAAAATGACATATTGCATTTCATTTTAATTCTGTCCTGGTTCATGTATCTTCCAGGGAGTCTATAGAAAGTTGTATTGTTGAGTTTATCTGTAGTTATATATAGGTCAAGTTCAAGCTTCCTGTATTACTTAAAGGGGGCTTGAGCAGAAATTAAATGGAAAATCTTAATTTTTAATGGTTTGTAATCTGGAGACACATTTTCATAGTTTTGGACAATTATAAGCCTCTGAAAGTAACTGTAACAAGTCATGTGACTCGCAATACTATTAAACACAGCTTTACAAGAAAATGCAGAAGGTATTTTTGCATGGTAGGCTTACCTGGGTTAGCAGATAAAGCTAATGTTGAACCCAAACGCACAAAACACAGCAGACATGTGTTTGGTGGGCTTTTCTTTTTTCTTTCTTTTCATCAAAATAAGTAAACCCAATGTCTTTGTTAAATAATGGGTGGTATGGTGATGTTGTGATTAACAAGAAAGTTGTCGGTTCAGATCAATCGGGTACTCTGGCTTTCTACAATGGAGTTAGCTTAATTGGTGTGCATGTGAAAGTGAATGATTGTCTGTCTCTGTGTGTTAGCCCTGTGACAGACTGGTGACCTGCCTAGGGTGTACCCTCTCTCTTGCCTTGTGACAGAATAGGCGACCGAGAATAAGCGAAATTGACAAATTGTTAAACAATGGAGCTATTTTAAAGCTATTTGATTACAAATGTGACACTCTGCCGAGTACATTTTTGTTCTTTAACTATATTCCTGTATTTTAAAGAATGCAGCACAGTCATGATCAAACGTTTTTGCAGTGACACAAATTTTGTTTCATACAGTTTCATCTAGATTATTTTTATATGTCTATGATATAGTGAAGAACAATCACAAGCTTAAAAAATGAGATTTGACAGCTAGCAGTCTTTGCTAAACACTGCTACCTGTCTGCTGGCTCCAGTTTCATCCAGTAGCCTACTGCATATTTATTGCTTTGCCCATCCTCATCGTCATTCTCTTCTCCAGACGTCCTTTCATATGGAGCAATATAAGCACAACCATCCTTATATAACCATGTTGAACAGCTGTTGCAGGGGCTCATTGCCGCTTAACTCAAACACAAGTTAAACATAAATATGTCTTCAAACTTTAAATCATCTTGAAGGTGTTACTGTCTAGTGGTTACTCTCTAAAGCTGTAACTTAGGTTGATTTGTGCCATGTCTGCAAGCTAATTGGAATTCCAAAACAAACGGCCCCTCCTTTTAAACGCTCTTTAAGGGCAACTGCTTTTGAAATGTGGGTTGGAGTGCTGGAGTGAACTACGTGCTTAGGAATCCTAAAATTGCCTTTGAATACCACTAATATGAATAAAATGTAGAGTTGATGTTGTACTAGACTGACTTTGACGTTGCATTCTTCCAATAATTTGGCTGACTGGCTCTGACTGACTCTTGTCATTTACATTGTGGCGCACATGTCCATCTGCCAAAGCCTATCAGCTTTCTTTTGGACTGCATGCCCACCTTGGCTGGCAGTACGAAATGAATGGATGCTTTATGCATGCAGACGGATGGTCATGTCTGTCTAGATTATTCCTTTTACTTTATGCATCTGCATCTATTTCTGCACATTTATGTCCCCATGAGAGAATTTGTCCCTTACATTTAATCAAATGACACAAATAATATAACACTTATACATAAAGTTTAAAATCAAGTTTCTGAAGCTGAAAACACGACTGAGCAAACAGCAAATGCCACAAGGATTAGACTGAAATGGGTTTAGGGCCATATTTATGTATGAGGGGGTTAGATATGACCAAGCACGTTCTTCATTGAATGGTAGGTAGTTCTTGAATAGGTTCATCCTTGTACCTTTTAGAATACCTGATCAAAAAGTTTCTTCCATACAAACTTTGTTAGGCGATAATGTATGAAACTTATTTATGAATACTGATTTTGAAAGAAAAACGCAAAATCGCAGTATTCATTTCAAAGAGGTCTGTGCATTGACATAAGAAGAAAACAACACAGATGGTATCAAACCAAAAGTAGGACCTCAATAAATGAAAAGAAACCCAAAAAGAAGATAAAGGGGAAAAATAAGACAGAGGTAAAAAGCAAAACAGCCCAAACAAAAACAAAGCAGAAGAAATATTGCAAAGGATATTTGCTCAAATCCCTTGTGAATTTTGAAAAGCTGCTTAGTATGTGTGACACAATTGTTCAATTTTGTGTTTTTTCTGCAATCTGTTCTTAATTTACATTGCCTTCTCATTATCACATACTTATCTACTCATCTTTTCATATTATCAAATAGTGGCATTTTCTCCAGACTACTATGAATTCACAGTAGCGTACAGAAAGGAGAATTTTACATCTAATATTGTGTAATGGCAAGAAATCATGAAAAGTATAAATACAGAGAACATGGATGGAAGCGGACAGACTTTTTGTTGCTACCAAAGTCCTGTCAAATCCAAACAGCTGAGATAAAAACCAATAAAACCAGACAGTATGGCACCTTAACCTTGTCTCCATGTAAGTTCCTCTAAACATTATGTGGATAATCACCTCTTTAGGCCATAAACAGCACGGACCGCTGCACAAAGCTTTTTGTATTCACCCAGACCAACAGCCAAGCAGAATGTTATTTACTCTGAAGCAGAGGATAAGGAAGAAGTTAGACCACAAACAGGCTACTCCAGCCACAGGTCTAACCCTCTGGGGGAGAGCTCGAGATTGGGATTTTGTGCCAGGCTGAGCAGCCATTTCTCTGCAACTAAAGGAGTGTACAAACTGCAAAGGGAAAAAAAAAATCACATCCTAGGCAATTCACAATTGGCATAAATGCTGGCAGCAACTCCAGAGAATTGCATAGAATTTTAGTACAATCTTTGCTCACCTCCATAAATGTGTTGCCACTAAAAAAAAAAAAATGTCAGGGGGGAAATATTAGCCCCAGTCTCAGAGACCAACTTATTAGGTTGCTGTGTTAGAGGTCAAATTTGGCATGTTACCATGAATAAATTGGAGACATGCGTCATGGTTATATTAAGATAAAGCTGGTTAAAGAAAACGTCGCCTTTGGTTGCATGGGTGAAAGGGAAAAAAGTGAAAGTGACTGCCACAGCTGCAATCTGACCTTTCACTAGTGCCCCTCCTATTAATCTACAAAGCTGAGATCAGGGCAGTGCAAGAGGTTAAAGAATAACAGGAAAGATAAGAAGCTGACAGCATGCACCTCAAATGTCACTTAGGTAGCTTATCAGCTGTGTGTGTTTTCTCTTTTTAAGGTTGTGTCTTTTCATTTTACAACATCAAAATAAAAATTGAATCATAATCAAATCATAAAAATCTCTCTGAGCAGCCAGTAGCTTATTGCCCCGTTTCATGGGCCCGCATTGTTATCCAAGAACGACAGTATTAAAACTAAGTACATGCCCTGTCTTTTATTTGTATTGCAGAAGATTTTTTTTTGTGGGATTTAATGACAAAGCGTTTGACTTGAAGGAATGTGATATTCTTGAAGGTGGTTTGAGGAAGAGCAGTGCCTTCATTAAGTATTTTCTCTATTTTTGGTTTTCTGTCGTCTATTCTATGTGCTGTTAAGTACAGCATTGTTTTTTTCGTCAGTTATTTTTCACCATTTTAATGTGTTCAGGTAATATCTTGAAAGCTGGATGCTGTTTAGTCTTTGCCTTTTCTGTGGTTTCTGTGCATACTTGTAGCTGGTGCAAAGTCAGAGACAAGGAGGGCAGTTGAAAGTCAAAAATCTTGAATCTACATCTACAGATTTTACTAGATTGGACTGATTCTATATCATCTTAGTAACCGCTGTTTCACTGTTTCGGTGGTCTGTAGTTCATCAGTGTCAGTGGACTTCTTTCTTTTGGTTGAATTTTTCTTCATTGTGTTGGCTTTAGAGTCCATATTGTGGTGTTTGCCTTAACAGTAGGCAGAAAATGCTTCCAAGTCTGTTATATCCAGCACAATGATGATTGTTTTGTTTCCTCTCCAGGTCTTGCTATAACTCACACCTTTCTTGCACCCTTTTCTATTGGATGCTGTACCTAACAAAAGCAGCCACAATCACCTCTATGAAAAGTGGCACTACTCCAGTCCGCACGTTGAAGTTGCCCCTGATGCAACCATGTGAGTGTGTGTGAAAATGTTAGACAAGGTTCTTAGGAAAAAAAAACATTTGTATGAATATTTGTGTTACAGGTTAATGAGGCTCGTAATAAAAGCGGATGTGCATGTGGATGGTCCATTTACCATCCACGTGCACTCTTAAGAATTTCAATTTTATATCCCGTCTCACATACAATAAGTTCATATACATCTATCACAGTGTCTAAATGTGGCTTAATTAGGTTTGCTTGAAGGCACAATACCTGGCTAACCTTTAAATATGCCTCTTAATCGTCCCTTTAAAGCCTGAAACATTAAATAATATCATAGTAAAGATAGAAAATAATACATTACATATTAATTTGCATATGTAAGTTTAAATTTGTATCATATTTGAAACATTGGGCATTTTTTCAAATTGATTCCATAAAAATGTCTCACAAATTCACAAAAACTCATTTATCTAATATGTTACACTTGGCTTCAAAGGGTTAAATTCCTGCCTGTTTGCAATCAGTCTCATTGCATTCAGTTTAAAAATGTAAATCTAATTCCAAAATCATGATTTATACTCCTGTCCTTTGCTTCTCTCTCATACTTGATGTAATGCAATAGTGCAGCTTCTCTGGGCCACTGTTTATTTTCTAAAACTCTAATAACTCTTGTATCATCTACCACAACTGATGTGTGATCTTGTGGTTTGGCTATAATCTACTTAATTTAAGGACACTACAATGTTAAAGAGAAAATGGCCAACAATCACACGATCCCTTGTGAGCAAGTGTTTAGCAATGGTGAAATGGAAAAACTTTTAACAGGAAGAAAGCTAGAACAGCTGAACAAAGCTGAGTAAAGAGTAAAATGGGGTGAGTGGAGAAGAAATACTAATACTAAGGAAGTCCCCCTAGAGGCCTATTTAGGTGATGGTTCAGGCTCACCCGATCCAGATCTAAATATAAGCTTTATCAAAAAGAAAAGTTTTGAGTTTAATTTTAAAAGTAGAAAGGCTGTTTGTCTCCTAATCCAAAATAAAAGCTGGCTCCACGGGAGAGGGGCATCATCGCTGAAGTCTCTGCAGTCTGAGAGCAAAGAACTTTATTTGGTTTATGGTACCACGGGGTCTTTAAGATATGATGGGGCCTGATTATTCAAGACTTTGTATGTAAGGAGGAGGATGTTCAGTTTGAGATTTGACAAGAAGTCAATGAAGAGAAGCAGGGGAGAAGAAGGAAATTAAGACCTCCCTTTCTAGCCCCTGTCAATACTTTCACAGCGGTGTTTTGAATGAACTAGGAGATTTTTGTGGAACTTTTACAACAGCTTGATATTAAGGAACTGCGATAGTCAAGCCTAGAAGTAATAAATGCATCAACTAGCATCACTTTCAGACAGCGTATCGCTAATTTTAGCAATATTGCGCAGATGAAAGAAAACAGTCCTAAATGTTTGTTTCATGTCTACATCGAAGGAAACATCCCTTTCAAAAATGTCTCCAAGTTTCCTCACAGTCTAGGAAACAGTCAAGGTAAAGTCATCCAAGCTAAGTATCAGATTAGACACCCATGTCTCTGAGTTTTTCGGGTCAAATATGATAACCTCAGTTCTCTCTGAGAACCTTTCTCGCATAAATGCGAGGGCTGGTTGCGTCCTCTTACTTTACTCAAAGACTCTGGATGGGGCATTATTACTTCTGGTCAGTTTTTGCACTTCCACAGCTCTTGCATCATCACCACTGTATGTATGCTTACTTATAGTTATAGCGTCTCAGTTCCTGAATGGCTGCCTCAGTTTTCGAGAGTTTAAATTCTTCACAGTAACAGCTTGTTCTGCTTCAGCTAATGTAGATCACTCCTTTAACTTAGCTTTAATAAAACATTCATCCCTGTGTTTAGTAGATGTTAACTTTTACTTCAATCCCCAGGCTTTGGATTTGCAGAAGACAAGAATATTAGCATTTAGCATCATTTTCACATTCACTACATTTCCCTTTTGATCTTTCGGCTTGAGGGAGGTTTAAGGCCTTGTCACTTTTATCTTTAAACTTGACAACAAATCTACCTTCCTCTTTAAACTTTACCATTTTTCCTAATTTCCCAAGCACCCCCACTTTAACTGATCTTTAGACTGATCCGTCTCTTTTATTGTTGTTTTACAGACGTTTTATATAGCCACCCTTTCCCTCTTTGCTGGTAAGGCCAAAAAAGCTTCTATTAAACCACTTTTAGATGTTACCATATCAGCCAGTGTCTTGAACACTAAACATCCAAAGCAACTTCTGCCTTCACATCTCTGACCTCATTAACTTTAGCCTTCTTTCCCTTCCTTTGTTTTTGTGTCCACATGCTCTTCCCTAATTCTTTCCTCTTGTGCCTCCTTTTCCAGTCAGCTCCACTTGTTTTGATAGTGGTGTGACCCATGTTATTTTATTAGTTTATATGTCATGTTCTGAGTCCTTCCATTGTAATGCCTTGTCTCTGCAATTTGTTACATTCTTTTTAGGCATATTATAGTTTGCCCATATCCATAAGTCGGCTAGGGTCCAATTGGGCCAGAGAAATGTTAAGCGTATAAGATGTTGATGGTAAAGTCTCATCTACAGAGCCTTTACCTTATAATGTTATAACGACAAATGCACACTTCAGGTAGGTGAAAGAACTATTACAAGAATGATGCCTTGGCTGTCGTTTCTACAGCTGTGTGTTTCAGTGTCTGCAGCGGGTTATAATCACAGCTTTACCTCCTGGATAATCCCTTTGTTTTCCTGTTTATAGTTTTTCTTTCTCAGACTTTACATGGGCTTACGAGTTCTATCTTTTGACTTTTTTTAAAGTTCTGAATGTGTGACCCACTAGCTCATAGAAAAAGAACCAAACTCAAAAACAGAATTTGAATTGGATGATGTAAATTCATAGGCTCACTGGAATATGAAGCTAAAGAAGCTTGTGATTTTTCACTCCTTTTTAAGAACAGAGAAACCTAATGCATCTTTAATACCATTCTTCATTGAAAGGGGACTAAGTAATTGAATACGGCGAAGGTTAATCTGCTGTGTTTTCACACATAAAGACAAGTAATCCTTCTGCCTACTTAGAACATTTTAGAGCTGCTGAGTGGAATCAACTGGGAAAGATGACTGACAATAAAATAGACAGCTGTGCTCCTGCCCTATGATCTCTAATGTTTAGAGGCGCTAATGGATACGGAGACTGGCCCTGCTTTCGTTCTTTTGCAGATACGTGGGGATGCATTCAATGACCTGATGCAGTAACACTGTCTACCACAGTAAACATGGCTCCATCTAGTTCAAGCCACAAATATATTGATCTTTTTTCCAAAGAAGATAGGGCACTTGCTAACCACAGCGCCCACCTCAGCAGTTCAACTGCTAACCCTAGCAACATCCCTGCAAAACTTCACTTTGGTGATGTTACCATGTGAAAAATCAGAATCAGAATCACTCTTTTTACAATATTGCCAGGATTAAAGGGTACAAAGGTGGTGGCAGGTTTACCTCAGTCAGTTGGTTGATAACAATATTGTATTTCAGCTCAATGAAGCTCCTTAAAAGCACTGTGAAGAACAGTGGAGCATTTATTTTGCAACTTCCAGGGCTGAAAAAATGAAAAATGAAGCTAATATGAAAGTGCCAAACACTGCAAATCCTCCAATGGCTAGCTTATAAATGAGTCCAAAAGCAAGTCAATACCTGTACCCTGATGTTAAAATGCCCAAATCATTATTAAAACATAATTTCACAGCCTCATACACAATGTGGCTTGGTTTTCAAGAGATCAATTGCTCAAAACCAACAACTATAAATGACTGTTTTTTCCCTTCTTCTTCTTTCAAATTGACCTTTGTTCCATGTGGCGCAAACCATTAAAGAAGCTTTTCCTTCATTTCAGGTGAGTGACATTTTAGCCTGTTAGCAGTAATTAGTAGGTTTATCTGTGGGTACGTTGCACCTGTACAGTTTTGGCTACAGCTTCTAATCTAGCTAGCATTAGGGTTAGTTAGTACCAGGCCTTTTCCCTGTTGGCTGTAATTTAATCAGGATGCAACAAAAGGTGCTTGAAACCTACTCTTTAATGAGCAGGAGTGACTGGAGCTTAATGGCTGAAATATTAAAACTAATAATAATAATAATAATAATACATGTTTCGTTTTGTTTTTAAATAAAAGCCCAGATTTTATTTTAAAATATCTGGCAAATCAGTTTGAACTTAAATAAATAAGACTTATGTAATTTAGTTTTTTCTACATTACTGATTAGAAAACCAGTTCTCTCCACAAACTGCTAGCATTCTGCATGTTGATTGGTCGGTTACAGGTCATGCTCCCTTGACAGCAATAGTTTACCAATGATAACTAGATGTTGTAACTGTAATTAAACCACAGCACCCAATTAGATTTGTGCATAGAAAGCTGCTGGCTGTGGTGGTCAAAGGTGATTGCTATCAGGGGACTGTTGCTGGAAATTACCTGCTGATATTTGCAGGAAAACAAAATGGTGAATGGCATTAAGCAGCTTGTGGCGCTGTGGATAATACTTGAAGAAAGCTATTTCATTGCACTAGAAATCCCTAATAAAAATTTTAAAAAAGTAACTTTCACATTTTAGCTACACATTTTTGAGCGTTTTAGTCCAAACTGGTCATCAGCCAGCGTGTAATTAGGTCATCACCGGAGGCCTCAGTCCCTTCATTCTAATTAGGGATAATTACACGAGGGGCAGCCGTCAAAACAAAAGCTACTGTTCCTTTAAATCTTCACTCGTTTCAAATTTTTTGGAGCGAGGGAGGGAAATACAGTGAAAAGAAGACGAAACCACATTGTCAAGGAAAAGGAGAAAAAAAGAAAAAGAAACCCACACGCAAACCGACACTCCCCTTGAACACACGCACCAGCGCACTGATAGTCTGACCAGTGCCGTCCAGCCGCCTGAAGCATAGCGCCCGCCGTTTGCATGTGTTTACCCCCCCCCTTGGACTTGGTGGGAGGGGGAGAAGTTTACCCAAAGACCTGTCTGGATCACTGAGAGAGACGATGCCTTTTTCCTCCACGCCGCTCTCACGATTCTTCAGTGGATTTTCTGATTCCCACAATTAATCTGCAAGTTATTCATCGGGAGTGGGGCGAGATTTCGAGCCAGAGGATGCTCCCACAGGTCATTCGGATACTGTATGTCTTGTCTTTCTGCTTTTTCCAAGGAGTCTTTATCAGGTGAGGGAGCTATTCTCTCAGTGTCTGTGCGAGTTATTTCCTCTCTCATCAACTGCTTCGCATAAACTTTTTTTTTTTTTAAACCATTTCAATCGACGCTACTGGCTGTTAGGCGTCTGTTATTTTATGGACTTCTTTAAAAAAACTTTATTAGAGATTGACATCTAAAACATTTTAAATGCTGGTTGAAAGAGGGGAATTAAAGACTGGTACATACGAGCAAGAAATTAATTAATTAATTAAAAAATATTAAACCTGCTGTTTACGCACAGAACATAAACATGCCGCTAACCATGAAGTAACCACGGAGCCACTAAACCTTGTTTACCCAGAGGTGTCAAACTACCTGTGGAATTCCCGGTTGCATTGCGTGGTTGACTGATGGCTTTTGTGGGTCGTTTAAATTGCTACATTAATACTCCAGTGTAGGATAATCATGGTCGTGGTGCTGAACAGTTTAACGGGAGCCAGTGATTACAAAGCTTGCTGGGGTTATAAAAACGAATAAAAGCTGTTGCATACTGAACATTTGCATTCATGTTTAAAAATGGGAGCTCAGGGTGGAGTATATTGTTTCTGTGCTTAGTTTATCCACTACTGCAGGAAATAAGTCATTGTTTGCTCCATGTGTCTGGAGGGGTTCATTGTAGGTTCTACAACACACCTTATTTCAATGCCGTCATTCTTTCACCCAGTCCATCTAACAATAACCAAGCTCCTCTGTCTTCCTCTTTCCATGTCTCTTTCCTCTCTTCCTCCCTCGCCCTCTCTCCCTCCTCTTGGTGGCAAAAAGTTTTATTTGCAGTGAACACTTTTCTTATTTCATGCCCTGCCACCCTCAGGTGTGAGCGGAAGGGAATTAAGATCTGCATAATCCCAGAGCGGAACAGAGCAGTGACTCCGTGAACCCAGGGGCGAGGAGAGCAGCTCTTAGCCTGGAGAGCAGTCAACTGACAGCACCTCCTCTGACAAATTATATGCTCTCCTACCAGCCATTCTGCTAGCCATGGTGGGAGGGAGGCATGGAGGAAAAGGAAAGGATTAAGGTGTAAAAGACAGGCAGAATCAGATGGACTCAATGGACACAGTGGGGGAATGATGGAAGATGAAAATGGGAATGGAGAAACCTGGGATGGGGAGAAATTGGAACAAGAAACTGAAAGAGTGATTCATGTAGCTGGAGGTGTGAAGATTAGCAAAGTGGAGAATGAGGCTGGTAGATGGAGAGAAATGGTTCAGATAGGCGAAACAAGATGAGATTGAGAAAGAGGGGGAGGTGTATGTAAGACGGGAAGCGCTGTAAGAGATTTGGGGGTGGGGGTGTCATGTGAAATAGTGCTCATCAAGCAGGATGGATATATGTTTGGGACTGCCAACAAGAGGAAATGAGAAACGTGAATGAAGGGTTTAATAAATAACCAAGTTCATATCATACTCTGGGGGTTGGGAGATGGTTATGTGTTGACGTGTGCATGTAGAAAGAGGCGATGTTGTGTCTCTTTAACAACCTAGAAGCAAAACCTGACACACTGTCTCTTTTCCTGTTTATCTGTCATCCACTTCATTTCTTTGTGTGGTATCCCAGGCAGTTTCTAACTTAGAAATACAAAGTTTTAATTGCAAAGTTGTTAATTTAAGCATCTTTAAAACTAGCACTCGCATCTTCCCTGTTCACCAGTGCCTGCAGAGGCTTAAAATTTTGCATGTAAATGGTTGCGTTGTTTATCCAAGACGTAGGGAATGTCTGATTCCTTTTTTTTATGTATATATTTTGTAGATACAACACTAAGATTCTGTGTCAGTGCATATACAAATTAGATTTATATTCCATTGAGGAGAAAAAGGCAAGGCTATCAAAAAAAAAAATTAATACTTTTAATCCTTTAATCAACAAATTGTTTTAACACTAGTTTAGGATTTTTAGTGATTTATGGATCTATGTATTTGAACTAAAGAACAGTACGAGTGTGTGATTGTGGTTAGCTTCCGTGTTTTGCATGGGCCCTGTCAGGACCCACATTTTCCCAGCAGAACGTCGTATTGAACCATCTCAATCCACGCTACTGGCTGTAAGGCTTCTAATGATACTTAATGTTCACCTGTCAGTGGTTTAAATGTTGAGGCTGAGCTGTGTGATGCATCTGCACATATTCCTGCATAGCAAAAACTCAAAATCTTACCAAGTATATTTGTCTTATTTCTAGTCAAAATATCTCATTACACTTAAAATAAGACACATTTAGCTACAAAGAAGCATTTCAGTGAGATATATGAACTTGTTTTTAGATGGTGCATCTTAAAACTGGAGGATTTTTCCTTGTTCCATTGGCAGATGAATTTCACTTAATACGAGATATTTTTTGCTTGAAATAAGTGCACAAATCTGCCAGTGGAACAAGGAAAAATTTTCCAGTTTTAAGATGCACCATCTAAAAACAAGTTCATATATCTCACTGAAATGCTTCTTTGTAGCTAAATGTGTCTTATTTTAAGTGTAATGAGATATTTTGACTAGAAATAAG
>VUQR01017367.1:13511-37010 GCA_015108515.1 Hemichromis elongatus
TTTTACATTAAGGAAGTATGGTTCAACCTTTTTCCAGATGTCCTCATTCCTCATACATAACTACAATGTGCTTTAAATATAGCTTGCTAAGTGCGCACATTGTGAACAGTATCCCCTTCACTGGATGTTCACCTGTCACTGTTAATAACAGCTATAAAGAAAAGTGTCTATTGAACTTTACATTTTCAAAAATCCGTGGGTCCCTAGAAAGGCTCTACAGCCTGGATTGTTCATATAATCTAATCACCTATCACTGTACGGTTTATTGGATTTAAATGACTACCATAAAAACCTACGATAGCTTCACACTTGCTGTAGATTTCTTGAACCACATTAGCCGTACTGCACTTTTGTGACAAAACTAAAAATTGCTTCTTTAGCCTTTCTCTTGTTTAGAGACGTCTTCATTGGCATTAAACCTTAAAACCTGCACACGCTCACACAGAATTTAAACTTTGAAAAACACATTTAATTGATCATTTTTGCCAAAGAAGGGGAAACTCTGTGTCCTCTCACTGCTCAAATTGCCTCCAGCTACAAGACTCTGAGGGGCAGAGTTACTTCAGATGATAAAAACTTTTAAAATCTGTCCTTCTCCATCAAAAATTCTACCCAGACAAAAAATAAAATCCTCCCTATTCAAACCGCTGGGCATTAAGACTCCACCATACCTTTTTATCTTTGTCTACCCTTCTGTCTTTACACAGTCAGAACAGACAGGGCAGATATACAGTGGTAGCTGGTTTGTCGCCTCATATTCAGCACCCTTACCCATGCTTCCACCTGGATTCCAATTTTCTGTAATCTGCTGGCCCAGAAGGGATTGAACAGTTTCCTCTTTCTGAGAAAACCTTTCTTCCAACAGCTACTTTCTACCTCTGTGGCCTAGCAGCACCCTCCTCTCAGCTTTCCTTCTTTTTGTAGTTGTAAGCTGTGATCTTCTGTCAACTCCCATCAGAGAGGTCAGGTGGAAGACAAGAGGAAGAAAATCTCACTGACCTCATCTTTCTGTATTCACCAACAGAAGTGAAAAGAGTTGGTGGGGAGAGACTTAAGATGTCCATCGGGTTTCATTTTTCACCTTTTAATGTCGCTTGGTTACTGAAATCTAAAAGGCCATGTTAATGATGTGAAAAGTAGATCATTTTACTTAACTAATTTCCAGTTGTGTCAATCAAACTCAAACTGCACTGTAATCATTTTCTCAATAAAGAGGAAAAAAAGAACTTGAAAATAATTTAACCGTGTGAAAAAAATACAACCCACTACCTGAGAAAACATCTGCAGGTCGGGGAGGTATTAAATAAAGTCTACAGATAACAGCAGCACAGTGGATTCTGCCAAATTCAGTTAACATTAATAAATTAAAATAAAAAGGGTCTGATAGCAAAAAAAAAAAAAAAAAGACTCCCAAAAATATTAAAGTCAATCCTGGTTTGAAATCAGATTGAGGTCAGAGCTGTCAGAGTCGGGTAAGGAAGAGTTCACTCTTTAACTATATATGTTTGACTCTGTATGTTTCCAGGTGACTGGATTTACGCTTTCACAAAGCAGAAAATTCATCCTGCTTTCAGAGGCAAGGTAGATCTGGAAATTCAAGCTCAAAGACTTTGTAATTTTATCTTATTGAAATAAAAGATCTGACAAGTATTTTAAAAACAACCCTATTTTCATCTTATATTTCATATTATCCAAACCAGACATTCAAGTCATGATCCCACTGAAAAACTAGAAAAGACCATGTTGGCCTCCCAATCGTAAATTTCACTATAAGCAACATATAAGAGAAAGTATTTCCTTAAAAATTATATTAGAAAACATAAACGGCACAGGCTTTTGGCTGTAAATCACTAATGCTATATGCAAAGTGTTAAGTCACCTGACACTGGGGCACAAACTTTAATACAAGAGCAGTAAATCTAAGTCTGAGTAAAGAGCACTCACAAACTAAGCAACCACTATTATCATTTTTTAATCCACTTTTATATAAATATAGAAGAAATTTAATTCATATAAACACGTACATGTACAAACAACTGTACACACTTCTGAGTATTTTCAAATTAAATTTCTTTCAAACTGAATTTCTGGAGATGTAATTACTTGCAGTACAACACTTTTGGAATCAAGCTCTAAACCATACATCTGATTAAGCACAGATTAAGCACTAATGGTCTGTATACATATTGCATGAGTACTGACTAAATTGTAGTTTTCATTACATATTTTCTGGCTATAGTTGAAAATTGAAACAGTTTTTTTAATTTCTTAACCAAATGAGTGATGACAAATCACCTAAACGTATCTTGCGATATCAGGATCAAGTTAACATTACTCTGCATAAGATTATTTTTACTCTTAGTAATATATAAACAATAAAACTACAACTAATAGACTTAAAGAAAAAATTATCTTTGTCGCTACACTGGGGGAATTGATTAATATATTTGACCTTGAACAAATACACTTACTAAATTATTAATATATATAAAGAGCCCTCTAGGTATCAGCTGAGTACTGTGTACTAATTACCCTATCACTAGCTTCCACTTCGCAACACCTTATGAAACCAATATAATCTTAAATGTACGTGAACACACCCATAAACACTAATAGAGGACTCATTAAGCACAACTTTCAGGGTCACAGAAACAGAGAGAAGGAACAAATGTGAGAAATAGGGGTAGAGAAAGGTTTGATGAGAAGATAACTAACAAGGATAATAAAACAGAAAGCTTAAGAGAGTGTGAAATTAAAGATTTAGGAATAGGGGCAGCATGCGGTAGTGATGAGAAGAGAAAGGAGGACCAGTAATGTGAATGTGAGGTTTACAAGCAGCTTTAAGTCGGGTTTAGGGGGTGTTCAGGGTTTTTTTAAGCTTGTTGTTTGATGGTTCTGTACAATTCCTGTGGGTGTGAAAGCCACTTTGGGGACACACACTCAAACACACCCCTACAAAAAACAAGGGCAGCAGCTTAATAGAGGACAGGCAGTTATCTAAAATTTGTTTTCAAAGATTTTCTCTACTCTGATCAGACGTACTTGAAATGTAGCTTTTAGAAGCATGTGGCATTGTGGTAACAGCTAAATGTTCTACTTGTTAAAATTTCTAGATTTCTTTTCTAATGGAAAAATGTGTCAAACATTACTCGAGTTCAAATACACAAAGGTTCTGTTCAGGCTGTCAGCAATTTGTGTTACTGAACTATAAAAGTATCGTTGCAACCAAAACCTTGCAGGGTCAAAATTACCTCTCCACCTCGATGTTAATAGTCAACTGCGTACGTTCTTGTTTTCAACAAGTCTTCTCAAGTCAAGTGGCTTTTATTGTCATTTCAACCAGGTACAGTGGTACAGTACAGAGTGAAATAAGACAGAGTTCCTCCAAGACCCTGGTGCTACACATGACATATAATGGACAAACACAGGACTATGTAGAAGTGCAATGTGGAAAAAAAAGTGCAAAAATAAACAGGACAAAAAAGAACAGGACGATACAAAACAAGACAGTGCAATGGAAACGTGCAAAATGCTGAGTATTGTTCAAAAGCAACTTGGTGTCTGTAGGTGTGTCTGCGTGTGTGTATGAGTGTGAGATAATGCAGATGAGTGTTTAGTAGTGACGTGTACGAAGGTGTGCATGTGTGTGTCAGTCCAGTCACTGGACGGAAGTGTTCAGGAGTCTGAAGGCTTGGGGAAAGAAACTGAGCAATCCATGAGCCCCTTTTTTTTTTTTTGACGATTCAATCAAGCTTCTTCAGATTTGATTGTCTTGTAGCCGAGTGGTAAATTAATAATAAAAATCAGTTCCATTTCAGCCCAATAGCTAACTGTTTAAGGTTCAAAAGGGGTCGTAAAATGTTGGCACCCGTGTATGCATGTTTCTTGGTTTCCATGTATTTTAATGCTATGGGGTAATCTGATTTTTTTGAGTACCTAAAGCTACTAATTTTCTTGGTTTTTGCAGTAGTAAATTTTGGTCACCGGGGGGGCAGTGCTTAGAGGGTTTACTGCAGCCCGGGAAACCCAACAGGAAATGCATCTCTGGACTTCCTTTTGTTCTTTGGAGCCCTGGGTGTGGGATCGGATTGCTGCGGGAGGAAAAAAGTGATATTGTTGATGAGGCGAAGGATCTTTATGTGCAAAGCGGGGCGGGTCGTTTCCTGTGTGTAAGGGAAAAGTACGAAGATCATCTGTGTGCTCGAAGGCCCAGAGTGAGCCGAGGTGACTGTGAAATGTAAGTGGTTATAAAAGTTGTGTGTAACATTTCCACACTTTTAATGGCCCCTTGTAATTCAGCTCTGCATGTTTTGTTCTGCACAGTCAAAGGCCACTGCTGTATTTTTGTGGGGGGTTTTGTACTCCCTGCATCTCTCCCTGTTCCTTTGCAACTTTTGTTTACTTTGTGTTGTCTTGCCACGGGTAATCTCGTGCTGTCAAAATGTGGTAGAAATCCATATGGCTGATGTTGGACAGAGAGTAGAGGAAATTCCCTTTAAAAATAAAGTCTGCACATTACCGCACAACCCCAGTAATTGTGTCCTGTGCCGTTAATCATTTTCTGGGCTACAGTCTTATGGCATGGACCTTGGTCTTCAGTTTACCCAACAAAAATCAAGTCAGGGTTTTGAGCAGGCCAGTCAGAATTGTTTGTTTTGATCTTCTGGAGGTAGTTCTTCACCAGGAGCAACATATCTTTTGGGTTGTCGTGTTAGAAGACAAAGCAATGACACAGACTCGGTTTTGCTGCTGACTTCTTGCAGTTTTCTTTCAAAATCTTCTAATTATCCTTCTTTCTTTATATTTACTTCTGCCGTGATGAGATCTACAGTTCCAGATGCACTGAAGCATTTCCAAAGTATAATACTCCCACCACCATTTTTCACTGTGGTGACAGCGGTTGGGTCTGCCTTCTTTCTCCAAGAGCTCCAAGGATGTGCTTCCAGAATGCATAACCAGTCTCCAGGTTCTCCTTAGCAGACTTTAGTCGGACTTGAAGCTGTCACATAAATTAAGTTTTTCTTAGTCTGCAACCTTGTAGTCCATTCCTGTGCCGGGTTGAGTGACTGTCTTCTTTGAGACTACATTGCCTGACTTGGCTAAGTCGTTCAGTTGTGGTCTTTAGATAAATCTCTCACTAGTTTTCTTTCCAGAGCCTTTAAAATCGTTCGCTTTCTACCTCAGTCTGGCTTGTTCTGTACTGTGTGGTTCTCTTTAATTTCCTCGATGATGCATTTCACTCCAGTTCTCGATGCTATAATAACTTTGTATATCCATCTCCTGCTTTCGGAGCATCAACAATTCTTTTTTGCCAAGTCTAAGCTGATTTCTTTTGCTTTTGGCATGACAAGTCCTCAAGTGACAGCCCACAACCTTGCTGAAGCTTTTATGCTTTTTATGTTTAAGATAAAAGATGACCCTCAGTTTTTGAGGGTATTTTTTGTTTTTCTGAAAAAATTCTGTTACTGTGCAAATAGACATAATGTATGCTTTTTAAATAAAACTACTGTTTGGACATGTGTTAAATATCTCTTGGTCTATGTAAAAAGCAGTTGGGAAAATCACCAATAAACCTTTTCAGCTACCAGTAAATCATTCTGCATGCAGCTGGATACTATTTTTTTATTCTTATGTATGAATGTGTTTATTTATTTATTGATTCATTTATTTTAATATTCCACTGGATTAATTAAGGTGAAAGCAGCAACATATAAAAAGAGATAGTAATACTATTTCTTCTGCATCACTTGTTATGTAGTCATCACCTCATATGATCATTAAATCCTTTTCTACTGTTCTCTAATAGGGACAGATAGAGACACTAAATGAACTGTAGCTGTATTACAAGTATCCAGGGAACTGGACAATTAAAGTTCTTTGGGCACACACACACAAAATGCCCTTAGCTCAGCTCCTTTCATTTCTTTGGTTGTAACACACATGCATTTGTACCTTATTACGCATACTTGAACAACACAAACTGACAGCTACAGGTGAGGGACTTTAAAAGTATTCATTTTATGTATAGAGCAGTAGTTATCAGGAAGAGAGATGCACACACATTCACAAACACCTGAAGTTATCTGAGCTGCTGGACAGTGAAGGTGGATAAGCAGCCTCGAACACGTTCACTCGATGTCTACAAGGCAGACGGTGTCAACCAGCATCGAAACAACCTGTCAAACCACTACACCCGAAATTTGTCATTTACACTCCTAACACTCACACATTTCACTTTCTTTCACATGTAAACAAAGTTGTATATTAGTTTAGATGAAGAGAATTGGAAGACCACTGAAAATTACCTGACTGGATTTTGGATCCTCTTTCTGTCTTAAAGAATATTTTTAACCATTTTGCTCTGACTAAAACATTTTCAACTGCCTTAAATGTTTCCAATGTCAGTTTGATATGTTTTCGCTTTCATTTTTCTTTGGATTTGCAGTTGAGTTGTCTTTAAAGTGTGTTGTTCAGCATAATCGGAAAAATATAAACTATATTTCTTGCACTTTTACAAACATTAGCATAGAAAAAGGGAAAAAAAAAAAAACAATTGATGAATTTCTGAGGTAAAATGCTTTATGTTCCTGCCCATGCAGATAAACTATGAATAAAGTCTTCTTTTGGTAAAATAATAAAAGATATGGGGACTTTGTTGGCTGTCCATAGTAAAATATTCTGTCAGCATCCAAGAAACAAATGTGAAATGATGTGCAGCTGCATGCATGAGATATTCCAGGGTCAAAGCACCAAAGGACAAAACTGACTGAAAGTTTTACCATTCTTATGGAAATACATACCACCAGCAGATCCAGACTACATCTGCTGCCCCCCATCCATGTTTCTCTCTACCTCCCTCAACCCGTTCATCAATCCTTCATCATACCCACCTGCCCCTCTTTCTCCATTTCTCAGCATTCTTCCAATCTGTCTCCCAGTAGGCAGTCTCCATGAAAAGGTGGTCCACTTTTGAATCAGCTGCCTCTTTGAAGTCTAGCCCAACTCTTCTTCCCATGTATGAAATCAGCCTTTCCTCTCTTCCATTTTCCCTCTCATCTGCTCACCTCCTGTCTTGTTCCATCACTCCCCCCCACCGCACCCCACATCCCGCACACACACACACGTTTACTTTATTCCACAACGTTTGTGGCTCTTGTTTTCTGCAACTTATTTTCTTTCCTTGCTTTTTCATTTTCTCTTTTGTCTCCTCTTCTGTTTTGATCCGGTATGTTCTGAGTATTTTTCCATTGGCTCGAAGGCTTTTTTTTCCATTGACAGGACTTGACCTGACTGGTCCACTTTTCAATTGGACAACTTTTGTGCACTTTATTAGGCTGAGACTACCTTTACTCAGAAAAGGTCTTCCGCTTGAAGTGTTGAAGAAACCTTGCTATCTATCACCCAGCAGGTGCATTATAACACAGTGGTACCTATCTGCTGTTCTTGGAGGAAATGCTGTGGTTCAAAATGTATGTGCAATCCACACATACACGTATAAGTGTGTTTATGGAATGTTTGAACAGAATCGTGTCATTTTATGTCTACTGTACTGATAACATGTATATAAAAGGTGCATCTAAAAGAAAATCTTCTAGATTCACCCTGTAAACACTGTTTACAGAGGATGTAGATAAGTAGAAATACTGTCTTTTCTTACAGTCTAGAAAAAAATGGATACAGCTGCATTTAGTCACAGTCTGAGCTCATGTAACCTTGAAATATTTATCAATATACTTAGTAATTATTGTTGGCTAATATTAGTCAAAGGGTCATGTAAAGATCAATGAGAATCCCCATTGACAGTCAGTGATTCACCATAATGTGAGATCCAGAAAGGACAGAAAATGAATAACATTTGGACACTTTAAGCAACTCCAGGTGGAAAAATGCTGGCAGCACAAAGCACAGAGATAAACTTTTCTCAATTTCGAACTAAGCAAATTAGGTGACTACAAATGACAACACCATACTGCTGATTGACATATGACCTGCTAGTAAATACTAGAGGGTTACCTAGGTAACCAGAACCTAGAATGTCTGTGAGCAACCAGCTATCAGCTTCAAAGACATCCTCAAGAAACGAATTGAGCGACAGATCCACAGCTTCATTCCAAAACCAGTCACAGTGACTTTATGTGAAGCTACGGCATTTAATTTGGTTTTACTCAAAGTTAACCCAAAGTGAAACCGTCGATCTTGCAGAATTCCCATAGGACAGGAAGACAAGTGTAATGTTGTCACACACTAAATGTAAGGTGGACAGGAGACGTCAGGTTTTTATGAAGTATGCATTATGTTGTCACCTTTTATACTCAGCTGTTTCATTACAGAATCAGAAATTCAAATTTACACTGAAACTGTACTAACACTGTACTAACATACATACACTTACATATTGAATCTGTAGGAGATGCATGTTAAGACTGTTAGTAAGCACCCCACTGATTTCACTGTTGTTATGGATATAAATATTGCTAACATACTCGCGCAGTTTTAAAAAGACACCACTCTCATTACACTTGTTATATTTTCTTCTCAGCATTATGTACTAACACTTGTAATGATCATCCTAAATGATATGAAACTGGACGTATTTCACATGTCTTAACAATGTTATGGTACTACTTTCAAGGCACGTGTTCACTGCCAAAATCAATGTGTGTGCATCCGTTACATACATTGCATCTTCAAGTTGTGAACTAATAGAATACTTCCAATTCATTATATTCAGCTCAACAAGATCACAACAAATCGCAGCATTTTTCAAAAATCACCACATGCTAAAAGCACCGAAAATGCCTCTGCATCTTTAACACTGCCAGTCTGCTTGCTATGATTCAGTGTGCATAGTAATTCAGTTGTAACAGGGCTGCTGGCTCTATATTAAACATTATGGAATACATATTTGCTTTCCCAGAAATGACATAATTTACTTTATTCCATTATACAAAAATGAATACATCATACCCATGTATAATATATATAAATATAAATATATATGGTAGCTCTATAAAGCGTATACAGTTACAAACTATTTCAATCCCCCCCCCAGAAAAAGTATATGCATTCAGACCTAATAATGTCTTCTGTACGCTACATTTTCACTACTCAGTATCTCATCATTTCCAGTTGTTCATGGGAAACCGACATGTTTTTTCATTACTTCCGTTGCTCCTGTGTCCTTTCTTCTTAACAGAACCCTGCGTGCACAGGTGAGCTCTCCTAGGAATAGTTTAACAGCGGGTGCAGGCAGGATGGTCACGGTGATGCATGGGTACACAGCAAAGCAGCGAGCTGGGCAGCTACAGAGGGTAAGAAGGAGGAGCCGAGAAGATGAGTAGAGAAACAGAAAGGAAGGCGTGAGAAGGCAGTCTGAGAGGCGATAAGAGCAGAGGAAAAGAAAAAAAGAAACAAGAGTGGACGAAGTGGGTGAGGCAGAAAGGCAGAGCAAGAAGAAAAGATTTGAACTTGGTTGAAAGAGTGGAAAGGTGAAAAATGAAGAAGCAAACAGAGGAAAAAACGGGTAAGATTTCAAAGAAAATAAGGGGATTAAAAATAGGATCAACTCAGTATTGGGAGAATGTCACTGGGAAAGGAAGAAGGTATAAAAAAAATATTCTGAGCGCTACTAATAGAGACAGATATGGATAGCACATGAAGCGCAGGACCTGGCAGTAATAATATTTGTTCTAACTGCTTTGGCACTCTGAAAACTTGGTTGATGGTTTGAGCCATTCCAGCCAAATGTATGCAGCATTTATTTCCATCTGCTTAATGTTTTTTTAGGCATCTAGTCTGTATTTTTTCCAAGTTTACTGTTTTATCAAAATCAAACAATTTTAATGAGTTAATTGCTAGATCTACTCGGGTAGCAGTAATAGAATATAAACAGAAAACAGTAATCAAATTGGGTGTTTGGCAGTTACTGCTAGTCATTGAATAAACAGAAAAAAAATGTAGAAATCTGACTGCTAATGGACAACGCCAACTTTTGTTGGCAGACGGGCTTATTGAATGTCCATGGATTGGACTGCAGCCTCACAGGAAACAAATGGATGTTTGTAAGATTTTGCTGTGTTTCTGCACTGAAAATAAAACAAAAAGCTTAAAGCATTAAAGCCTGGATCCTATTTATTGACCATGTATGTGTCCATGTGTCTCATAGTGTCAGGTCATAACAAATGTATTCTACTGGTGACATCTCATTCTGTCAGAATCTGCAGCTGGCATGTCCTGAATGAATTTGCATACATCTGTCCATTTTAAGAAGATTTTGTACAATTTGTGCTTCAGTTAAATGTTTTGAAATTTATGTTTCTCTGTTTCAAAAGTCTTTCAACGGTACCATGTAGGTTGCTTATCCGCACGTCATAAAAATGGCTTCTAAGAAGCATAAAAACAAACATGAGATGACTAACCACAGCACCACTAACATGAAAAAACGTATTCACCATTCTGAACATCGGGCGATCGGGGAAAACGACTGCTACAGTCAGATGGGCGAACTTGTCAGATAGTAGATGCACCCATCAATTACAAAATCCTAGCTGATGTCCATTAGTTATTGCATTCGCAAAATTTTCAGAAAACTTGACCTCTGACCTCTGACCTTGAGGTCACTAACATTCAAACTTGTTTTCGATTTTTAGCACATGCACTTCTGGTATGGTTTTCTAAATCCTACCGTGTCCAGACGGTGACAACTGTACCTAATGAGCCTTTTATGACTGAGGGGTTAAAAACTACGGGCAACTGTGACAGTAAAGAGACCCAATTTTTTTTATTCTACTTAAATTTGAAGGTACAAAATATCGTTTCTGATAGTTTTAATATTTCATTATGTATATTTTTTTTGTTTTATTTTTAATTTTTCTTTTTCACTCCTAGTTCTTAAATAAAGCACATAAAAAGATGTGTATATCAGTCACACTGGGTTATGTATGTAAAACGTTATTACTGACACACTGTACATACATTTTACATGCAAGGTACATGCAAAACCAATCATACACACATCATTTTAATGTCACGACAGCAAGTAATCCACTCGCTTAAGGCCATAATCAGGTTTCAGGATCTCAGTCCATCTCCCTGCTGGTGACATCTATCATAGCAATCAACGTGAGTGACTTTGTGATGAAGAAGCACAAATCTGATAGCTGCATTGATTCATGCCATTATGGGATTACTGGCAGGCTTCACTTCAGTAATGTAGCATTCAAATTCTGTCAGTGATGACGGGTGTTATAGAATATGGCTGTTCACCTTCGTATAGTCCTTTATTAAATCGATAGCTGGAAACAGTCTGAGTTCTCATCAGTACCTGCTAAAAAGGATGCACATTTGAACAATCAATAATTGGTCATTTAATGAAATAGGAACTGTAGAGAAGATGCTATCAGACAGTGTGGATTTTTTTTTAATATTTTGATGAAAAGTATATTCTAGCAATAAAGGGAGCAAAAGTCTTAATGGATTCCCATCTGATCTGATACCGCTCGGTTCTCAAAAACATTACGACAAATCTAATTTATACACGGTTTGAGTCTTGGTGGGTCTTGTAATAATTCCTGAGAACCACTTCCAGCAAAAATACTGCTGATACCATTCCACAACTACACCTATTGTTTCTTAATATGAGAGTGAAAACAGCCTATTAGCTGGCGAGCCTGCTCTTTCTTTGGCTGCTAATGGTCCCTTGGGGTGAATTAGAGGGTACCAGTATATCAGTCCAGCTCCCTCCTCACCTGTTTGTCATCATTTTCTGACCACTTATTTCTACAGCAATGACAGCAGAATGACAGAGTCGCTGCTGCAAAGATCATCTGGTTAGAGAAAAGGTGCCTTCATTTTACAAGAATATTGTTGTAGGTCATGCAGGTGCAGCGCATTTGAAAACTTTTTGCTACGAACAAGTCTTTCACTCTTTCCACAGCTGTCTGCTCTTAAGAAATAGGGAACAACTTAGACTTATAGCATACTTTACTTCACAACTTAATTTGCACATTGGAAGGTAGTAAAATACTCCAAATGTCTAGGCAAATGGATTAAAGTTGTATAACTTTTGTGACAGCTGTTAAAAGGATCTTAAAGGAAACAGCACCTAATTTTGTTGGAGGAAATTAGCACTACAGCAACCTATTAACCATTAAATTCTTTTATAGTGACTCAGTGTGATATAAAGCAACAATATTGTGTAACGATGTAGCAAATTCTTTACAAGAAGACAAGTATCACAGCTAAGCACGATACATTAATATTACATCCTTTTATATGCCCAAACTCCTTTTTATTGGCGATTTTCCTATTACAGGGCATGCTTTAAAAGCAGGACTGAAGCACACTGTAGTCAAGGTAACTACGCACCTGAACACTATAAATGCTTGAATAACTAAGTGACTCTCGACCGAAAAAAGACGAAACACGTAAACACACACACACACACACGTACACACACATGTACACCACTATTTATAGAGTGCAGTATGACATATAATGCAGAAAAGCAGTCATATCCACACACCACAAATACAGGTTTACGTGTTTGTGTTTGGTTGAAATGTGCGGCTTGCCCAGCATTTAAAAGATGTTTACAGATTTCAAAAAGCGAAAACAAGTGCAACTTTCTAAAAGTACATTTTTATTGATTATGCCTTTGAAAATATTCTCCATAGTAACCAGAGACAGAACAAACTGCTCTGACCTGCAGCTTAATTCATGAATAAGGATCTCGCCAACTCCAAGCAGTTACGTTTCTTATGGGTTTAAGGTTTAAAGAGGACCCAAACGCAGCAAATGCAAGGACACTTGAAGCTGAAATAAAGAAATGGTAACCTCAAATTAAACTAATAGATCTAAGAGTAGTCAACCAAAAGATAATCCAAGAAAAGATGGCAACAAAATAAATTGAAAAGGGAGCAAGATATTTAGTTGATTTAGAAGACAGGAAAAAGTGGTACTGACAAAAGACAGAGGAAGAAGCGGGCTTATACCGTTAGATCGATAGGATTTTGTGTAGTAAAACAACACAGTGACTCTTTTCTTACTTTGAATTGTGCATCACACGCTTGTACTAAAAATGTCAACCGCTGCGTGCGTCTGTGTAGGAAGAGGTTTTTAAAGAACCTTCTTCAGGTGTCAGTTTCAGCTTGTCCAAACATCACACGGCTGTATCCTAGCAACTCCACGTGCACTTCTGTGCGAACACTGCTGTTTAATGAAAACAGTGTGTGAATTTTTTAAGGGCTTCTGAATTGTATTTGCAAATTTGAGTGTCCACTGTGTTAATTTCTAATTTCAACCAAAACACAAAAGCAGTTGAGTGCCCACTTGTGAGCACAAAATCTAAGTGGCCACTTGACAGACTGTTGAGTGGACGAGTGGCTGGCTTGAGTTTAGAAAGGACATTAGCTTATTGTCTGGTTAACAGGAAATCTCAGCAGACTTGGATTCCGCCAGACTTTACTGCACAGCGTTCATTTGCTTTTCAGATGCACAAGCTCCCACCTCTGGGCTTCTGATTTATTCAGTGAGACATTTATGTAAATTAAGATATGGGACATTCTTGCCAAAAGGCTCATGCAGGTATTTACAGTGACTGTATTGACCCCAAAAAAAAATAGAATAAACTAACTGATGCCAAAACCTGAAAGTTACTGGCTATAGTAAATTATATTTTGGCACACGATTAATCCAAAGACATTTCACATTGTTCTTAACAGACACTTTCTCAGCACTAGCTCAGCTTTGGAGGGTTAGAAAGCAAATATTCTTGGACAGAATCCTCCGTCTGTTAATTAATTGATGTGATGTGTTGGCCGTGAACTATTACCTGCTTTTCTGATCACACAAGGTTGCTGCCAAATATCCAGCTGTGTCTGCTCACTCACTGCTGTGTTGTCTAAGACTGCTCCAGATAGAAAAAGAAAATATAAGTGAGCGATGTCCCTGCTCATCACATGTGGTCATCTTAAGCTTTTCTTGTAGCGTTACTTTTCTGGGAAAAAAGGGACAATTTAATTCAATACAGATTTCAAAAATTCCCTCTTGCTGAGAGAAGTTAAGTATTCATAATTATACAATAAGTAGAGATTTTCAAACGGAAAAATCTAACAGCAAATGTAAAATATGACAGATTATACTATGGTAATTCAAATGAGTGGTGGCCACCAGCCGGATGTGTAGAGCTGTTGATAAAACAGCAGTTATGCGAGATTGCTGTATGGAAATCATTATTTTAGGATAATAACTGCTAAATAGTCCCTTCAAAGGCCAGGTAGTTGTGTGGGCACACCTTTGATTCATTTGCAGCCACAATCATTTTTTGTATACACACACATATATACAAAATCTGTCAAGCCAAATACCTTCCATAATGTATTTCTGTATGGTCTCCTATACTTACAACTAGTTCAAGTATCACTAGTACAGCATGCAGTCTTCCCCCTTTTCATCAGCTTTGCCCTCACTTTTAGATGTTGACTCAGTCCAATCATAGGGGTTGAAGTCAGGCCTGCCCTTGGATTGTGTTGCCTTTAAGACTATTACAGAGCATTTATCACTTACATTAAAGGGCACTTTGGATCAGAGCATCCATCAAATTTTACAAATTATTACTCATTTCATATTCATCAGATGCTGAGATTCTTCATCGGGTCATACATGTCTGTTTCTTGTGTCAAAGGCTGAATTTCAATTGGCATACCAATACCTGCGAGCTTTGATTGAATATGCAGAATATTTCTCGGCCTTCTCCCCTCTGTATTTTAGCATAAAAGCTTCATTATTTTAATTTATCAGTGTTTTTGATTGTAATTTTTTGGGCGTTTGGCTGGTTTCAATTTAAAAGTCTGAATGCCTCACATTAAGAGCTAGCTGCTTGATTATGCCACTGTAACAATGTAACATCACCTTAGTTGCAGACCTTCCGTAGAAGAATTAGTAGGGTTAAAGGTTCAATCCCCAAATGTTATTGACATAAAAACACACTCAAGGCTCTTGGATCAAAACACAGACTTGATTAAAATTCAGTTTTTGGTTTAATATGTCCTTAAAGTGTGTTTAGTTAGTGAGGAGCTGAATAGTAAATAAACCAGTGCAGATAGTATCAGTTATCACACATGTGCAGACATGACCGTAGATTATAAATGATTCCTGTCTATTTCTTTTTTCTCTTTTTTTTCTCTTTTTATTTTTTAAGGTAGATCAATTTTTATCTAAAACACTTGCCTGGTTGATGTTCAACCGGCTTTGATTGCAGTGTAAAATATTGGTCTTTAATAACTATGTTATTAGATGTACCAGATCTTCTTTCAGTTATAATTGCACCAAACACTCCCCCATCACTTCCATGGGGACACCAATGCATTCCCAAGCCAGCCAAGAGAAATAATCTCTCCAGAGTCTCCTGGGTCTGCCTCGGTACCCGCTCCACCTAGGAGGCATTCTAATCAGATACCCAAACCACCTAAACTGGCAGCAGCTCTACAACTCCCAATGAATTGGCCTAAGCTCTTCACCTTACCTCTAGGCCTTGCCACCCTTCAGTGGAAGCTCAATTCTTGGCTTAATTCATTATAAATTCAATAATGTGTCGTAAACATTCCACAAAGATGTTGATCTGTATTGACATGATAGAATTATGTTGTTCCTGCAGACGTGCGAGCTGTACATCCATGATCTGAATCTCCCGTTCCACCAGATACCAAAGGTCTTCTATTGGGCTGATGACTGTGGAGTGAACTTTTTATCATAGAAATAAGAAACCAGTTTTTGAGCTCTTTGACATGGTGTGTTATCTTGCTGGAAGCCATCAGAAGATGGGTACATCGTGGTCATAAAGCAAATACATGATCACCAATAACACTCTGGTAGCTGTGACATTTGCATAATGCTCAATTGGTACTAAAAGGTCCAAACATGTGTCAAGAAACTAGCCTCAACACCATTACACCACGATGGTTACTGAACCAGTGATACAAAGCAGGATGGAGTCATGTTTTCATGTTGTTTACACCGAATTTTCACTTTTCCATCCAAGTGTTGAAATTGAAACTCATCAGACAAGGCAAGGTTTTTTCCAGTCTTCACTGTGGAATGTTTTTCTATACTAACTGTAGCCTCAGTTTCCTGTTCTTAGTTGACAGGAGAAGCAAGAAGTGCGGTCTTCTGCTGTTGTAACCCATCTGCTACTTAGTTTTATGTTTGGAGATGCTCTTCTGAAACCTTAGTTGTAACAGGTGGTTAATGAAATTACTGTTGCCTTCCTCTCAGCTCAAAGCAGTGTGGTCATTCTCATCTAACCTCGGGCATCAACAAGGTATCTTTGCCTAGGAAACTGCTGCTCATGGGATATTTTCTCTTTTGTATCCAGAAATCTTAGAGATGGCTACGTAGGAAAACCCAAGTAGATCCGTTTCTGAAATACTCAGACCATCTGCCACCAAAAAACACAACATATTCTACATCACTGAAATTACCTCTCATCCCTATTCTGGGTAAGGTAGGTTTGAACTTCAGGTTCTTCTAGGTTTGACCTTCAGCAGGTTAAATTTTTCCCATGTTCGCATGCCTAAATGCATTGAGTTGAGTGACTGGCTGATTAGATATTTACACTTATGAGAATTTAAACAACTATACCTAGCCAGTGTATATGGCGTGGCCAGTGTATATGTTGGACAGAGGTGTGTACCATGCAGAACTATGTGTTTAACAGCCACAAGAAACGGACTCCCTATTTTTTATTTTCGACAGCGCCCATAGTTTCACTTGCAGGATTAAATCTAGCTGGATTACATCAGGTTGGCTGTCTGATGGATCATCTTTTATGACAACACAGATATGCTATAGTCTCATACTAAGCAGAACTAATAACGGTCCAAGACACTTTCCTCACAGCCTCCAACAGCAAATCAAGCAAAGAACATTTCATCACAACTCTGACAGAAAAGAGGCTGCTTAATATCAGAATCCATCATGCCCTCAAGCACATACTTGACTCCCTGAAAGTCATGTACAACCATATGAAACAACTTCCCCGAGTTAATGTGTTTTCTGAAGATCTCTGTCAAGAGAACAATGAGTGGGTGGAATATCCATTCCAAAAAGCTTAGAGGTACTACAAGATACATGATCACATTCCTGGTCGTGTACAGTTTTGTAAACATATTTGCTTGAATTGCCACAGGTTTGATGTCTCCTTCCCACTTCTTTGACTAAATTAACTGCCTGTTTGAGCAGCACTAAATCAGTGTCTTACTCTTTCTATCGTTTTTCCTCCTCTCCTCATCCGCCTTCAGAGCTGATGCGCCTAATGAGCAGGCCATTGCAGTAGCAGGAAATCATTAAGCGAGAGCGGCGAAGGTCAAGCGCTTTATAAAGATGAGGGACAATTAAAAACCCACCGAGACAATGTAGCTCTGAAAAGGTTAGCATACTCTTCTAGCATACACACTTTCAAACAAACACAAAGACACGCATTTGTGGGGGAGGCACTCACAGGCAGGCTCGTGTGCACGCGTGCTGACAAAAGCACCGGTGGGAGAGCGAGCGCGCAAAACACACAGATAAACAGACCAAAGCCTTGACATTGCTGACAAACATGTACAGTAATGAAAGAATACTGACACTTAGCCATGTTCACACTCATGAGACCCTAAAGAAACCGTGGGCACCGTACAAAATTTAAGCCACTTTCAATATATCATTGCAGTTACATTGAAAACTAGCTTTTAAACTGATCTATAATTTACATTCTTTATACTCTTTAACTGTCTGCTGCTGTGTCTGATTTTAACAAACTGCTGCTATAAATATATTCAAGAGGCTCATCTTTAGCTCATCCCCTTGCTGAATATAGCTGTAGCCATCAATGCACATTGATAAAATTGATAAAAGATAAATTAATTTTTAACACATGAACACCAAATAGCCTACAGCCCAGGACTGTATACGTGAAGCGAATTAACAAGGTTGTGGTAGCTCAGCATTGCGGTGAAGCAGCTGCTTGTACTTTATATAGATGCTGTATACTCAAATCTTTGTAGGTCTAACGATGAATACTGGGGTTTTACTGCAGCGGCCACAACACAGCTACATTATGCTATCACATATACAACGACAGCCGTTTCCCAGGTATGAGCTTTGAACAGACTTTGAATATTTGTCTCACTTAAACTTGAAGGAACACAAACGTTGGTGAGAAAATAATGACATTACATCTCAATCCCTGGATGGTTTTAACAGTCTAATACAGTAAAATAGACAGTATACTGTAGGAACTATGCATAAGTTTTGTTTTCAGCTAAAAATGCAGCATTGTCATCTTCATGTTTTTTGATTTCCCTAAAGTCACTGCATCAGCACCAGCGTGTTTAGGTTCATACCATTTAGGTCATATAACCTATATCAAAATACTGCAAAAAGAAGCCCAGAATGATTTCCTAGGGCATGTTGAGCATGTTTTCTTTCAGAACTGATAGCACTACTTTAATATTGAGCTCAGAGCAATGTGAGAGTTCAGACAAACATAATAGATTAGATTCTTGGCTCTCTGGTGTCTAGCTTTGGGCAAGTATTGCTCACGTTCAAGAATACCGATTAGACTATGACCACCAAAGGGTTGCGTAAAACATCACACATTGCATGTGGGTATGGCTAATTTCGTGAACCGTTAGGATTGTATGTGTTGTGGATATTTGTTTGTTTGTTTTCTGCCAAACACATTTTTCTGCACTTTGATGTAAACATCAGTTGTGCTGTATGTCTTAAAGGAAATGTGTGTTATGTCTGTCACCCACAATGCCTGGAGCTGTTTATTATGAAGGGGGTTCTACATCAGTATGTAATAACTGGCATTCACAAAACCACAAAACTTTTCAGCGTGCCCAGGAAAAACTTTCCCTGCCGGCCGACACTCAAACAAACTGACCAGAAGCCTTGAAAACTAGCGACAGTAAATGGTGACCTTTGTTTTCCCCGTCTCTATAAGCAAAAGAAATATGACCATTGCTTTGCAAGATCCATCGTTCATTCATTTGAGGTGTCGAGTGGTGCTCTTTGAAAATTAATTCCCTTTCAAAGCAGATGTGTGACAATGTCAGATATGTTTGTTACTCTGTTACTTTACTTATAATGAAAATGAACCTGAAAGAAATAGCCACAATGTCTCTGCCTCTATGTACACGAGACACAGGCGTGACATACTAATAAAATCATCTTTACACCTCAGTGGTTTATTATTTATATATGAAGAAAATGTATTTGTTCATTTAGGTTATTTATTTATTTATTGATTGTGTGTTTGTTTTTAAAAAGAAGCAGCAGAAATCAATATGTTTACATAAGCATTTAACATTCACGTTTAAACTGAGCAGGTTTAAGGCTTTTGTTGATTTTTGTTTTATGTTATTGGCTGTAAGCAGCTATATTAAAGAACAAAGCTTATGATGAATATGTGTTCAGTTAAAGATCACAGGTGTTCACAGACTAGACAGGTGATGGTTTGATGAAGGAAGCAGCACTAACTAAACAGCCTGGTATCATGAAATAAATTAACAAGCCAAATGATTTTACTGTTATCACTAAACAGGATTCTCAGCAGCCATCTGGAACTCAAGAAATCTGGAGCTAGTCCTTTTGATCTCTGCTTCCCATCAGCAATAAAAGAAGTAGGCGACTGCCTTTGACTCTCCATTCCTAATGTTGTACTCTAAATGAAAGATTATCAAAGTATTCTCCAAGCCTTAACTTTTAACGGTGTCATTTTACAGTATGAAAAAATATGATTAAGGATATGGGTTGTTGACAAGGACGAGTCATTCTGACAAGCATTAATTTTGGTACAACTTAAATATGAAATCATAAAAATAAAACAATATGTTTAACATTTCAACACGTTTCCTTTGCTCCCCCTTTGACAGTGTGAGCTGAAAATATTCTAGAGACACTACGCATACAACAGTTTTGCTATATTCATCAGGAGGACATGTGATGTAGGAATGTAAGTATACTTTTTTTTTTTTTTTTAAATCACCATATAAAGCACCACGATATGCAATAATACAGGACTATTTGTCCGGTAACATGTTGTGGAGTTTCACTGCCCCCATGTGACAGCAAATCAATTCATGCAGATAGAAATTCAAATGAAGGGCATTACACAATACAGAGGTTACATTTATTAGTGAAGTTTAAAGTTTAAGTACTGTATAATACAGTGTTTCTGAATGATGAATGAGAGAAACAAAAGCACAAGGGTGACAAAAAACAAACAGATAAACGAACAGCTCTACTCCCTCCAGGCTGTCTGCTCGTAGAGTTTACAACGGTCTGTTACTCACGGATGAAATGTAAAATCATCTATCACATCTTGAAATCTCTTCGTTGTCTCTTCTTCTTCTCTCTCTTTGTGTTCTCTTCTCTGCTTTGTGTCTCCCTATTCACGATTCTCCCCATTCGCTCACTTCTCTTCTTGCTTTCCATCACTTGTAGTCCATCGCTGCTTATCTTTTTGTTTTTCTTGGCACATGTCTTTACCTTTTTAGCTTTTGATTGTTCTCGCTCTTTCTTTGTCTCTCTGTCTTTCAGGGTCATGGTATATTTCCCTGGGTGTTCGCTCACTAGATTATCTCATGTTGGCGAGCTGGCCCTGCGGTAGAATTAATTGCATCAAACACTGATAACGGAGACAAGGGGAAGGGGCGGAGAAGCGCAGATTACATTTAGCTGCAGTCAGATAAATAGCCTCAACTAGCAACAAACACCTCTGCTAATATCCTTCCAGCTTACTTTTCTATCTCTTTCCCGTTTTGTATCTAGCCCCTGTTTACTTTCCTCCATTCCTTCTTTCTGCTGTGAAGGTTTATTAGTTCTCTCTGAGTCCCTTCTTTCAGTTTCCTTTTCTTTAACCTGCTTTTCTTTAAAGCTGTTTGCTAGAGCTACGTGTCAACACCTACCATGACAGCACCTTGCAGATACGCACTCACTAATAGTCAGTTTCAGCACTTCTTAAATACCCAGAAATATTAGCAAGCAAAGAGAAAGGCATGTAGAACCACAGTCATATTTAGACACAATGACGAGCTTGTCTGTAAACAAGTTTGTGCATATCGTTGTATTTGTGCACTTTGGTTCTTTGTGAAAGAGGAACTAGAAAGCAAATAGAAAGCTCCTCCAAATTAACTGAAAAGCCTTTCATAGCAGACAGATGGTAAAGACACAACAGCAGTAAAGCTGCTGTTAGAAATGCGGCTTCGTCATTGTCTCACGGAAAAGCTGGTCTTCACCCTAGTCTGGTTGAATATTAATGGATGTATTTCAGATCCTGAGCAAGTGTTTTGCAAATACTTTCTAAAATGCGTGGCTATTGCAATTTTACAAAAGCAGTAAATATATTCACTCAACCATATTTGACCATACGTAATATACGTGCATGTCAAGTGGAGTTCTACTAGAAAAGGTAAATACATTGTTTCAGTCACCACTGTGCCTGCAATACAGATGTGAGAACATCTGCATTACTCTTGAATTTAAGTAGTTCAAGCAGTTTCAGAATAATACAAATTAATATACGTTTAAAGTCTTTGTAGGTTTCTTTACAACATGCGCCGTTACATTGTCTCCTCCACGCACCTGAAGCTTTTATTTGGTTTTTTTTCTTGTCAAACTTATAGCCTCATTCCCCACAGCATCTCATAACACAAGACTGACATCACGGAGGTAATTTGCACAGTTCCCTCTAGAGCCATAGAAATAGTGATGAAAATGCTATTTTGTAAATCCCCTGATAAGAAAACAAATTCCGATGTCTAAAATCAGTGCAATTTAAGCACTGTTTTTCATCATGTAGCACATAATCCGTTATTGATTTGGCTTGGTGAAACGTTTCCTCTCCATGGGGCAAATTGTCTGATAATTATACATCCTATCATGTCTGACCAGTAAACAGGTTTTGAAGTGCCGTAGCTTCAATATGAAGCTGTCTTTGTGCCCCAGCAGACAGATAGACAGTAATTACTTGATATTAAAACCCATCTCATAAGCTTTAGTAATTACAGTTGCATATCTGGAAATTACTGCAGCTATATTGTCAGTCAAATTTAAAGTTTTACATTTGTAAACAGGAGACTAAAAGATGGTGTACCACAATGTGGTGCATTAATGCGTGAAGAACAGAAAAGTTACACAACAAAACAAAAATGGAGGAGCATTTGTATGCTAACACCAAATGAGGACATGACTTTGGTAGTAACACACTGTAGGTGCATCCTGCTTGTATTTGTAAAATCAGCCTGCCGAACACACAGTCTTGTAAAACAGTTGAAAAAAGATTGTTTTGTCCTTCCGACCAATTACTAGTACTCGGGAGTCTCGGCTATTTCTATGGAAATATCCATCGGTACACAGTTTTCGTAGACAAATGGTAAATTAGTGTCAATAGAGTTTCCACGTCCTGTTTCCAGCTGACAGTATCTTTTAACAGCCAACTATCCTTTTTTTAAACTGTAAACATAACAATAAAGATGTCAATTTATGTTTCAAATATCTTTTATTAGAAGCAAGTATCACAGTAGTTACAAATTCATCGAAGTTATGCCTCCTTTTTCTTTAAGCAAAACAAAACAAACACAAAGAAAAGAAAGACGAGAAAAAAAACCACAAAAAAAAAAACACCCACTATGGGCCCCCATCCCCCGACTGCCAAAAATTTATATTTTCCCAAGGTATGCAAGTAAAGGGTGCCAAATTAATTCAAAATCTTTCACAGATGTCAATTTAAACTCTAACACAGAAAAGTTTAGATTGGGGGGACTCATATCAGCAAGACTTCTTCACAAGTAGTCAAAAAGCAAATAAACAAGTAACATTTTGTGAAGCATCCTAGAAAATCTGAAAACAATACATCATAAGAAATGAATTTCGTTATTACGCCCTCACCTAAAATAATGTGGACAGAGTCTGCTCAAGTACACAAACTGGTAGAAATACTTTCATCAGAAAAGAACTGAAATGTGCTAATCATCACAAATTGATGAAAAGAAGCTTTATCAAAAGTAAAAAATATTCACTTTCAAAGTGAAAAGAAACCAGCTTAAAGGCGAAAACATTTATATTTTCCAAAGTAGATTTTTTTTTGGAAATTCTTTAAAATTCTTCAAGCCATTTATCATTCTGACATTCTTTGATATCAACAAGTTCAATTTAAGATATGCTTGAAATTAGACATTGTAACATGTGTAAATGCTACCTGCTGCCTACATAACTTAACTTTCTTTTATTCTTCAAGAAAACTCTTCAAGATGATTGATGAAGAACGAGTATGTCAGTCTAAGTCAGCTGATTCAAATCTTTTCTAGTGTTGCGATGTAACAAACTGCCAAGTATCAGATATTTATCTTTACTTAATTTCAACCTAGTTGAAGCCGATGTAACAACCCTTATGTTTATGTTAGTATGTTGTAGCACCACTAGGGGGGGTTTCCCTACTATTGTAGTAGATGG
>VUQR01017370.1:11767-22806 GCA_015108515.1 Hemichromis elongatus
GATATAAGATATGCAACTGGAGCACCAGCTGTATCATATTTGATACACAAGTGTTGTCATCAGTGTGATTTCTCAGCCCTCACCCCTTTATATGTTATTGTTTGATAAAGACAATTAAACTGTGAGTAATACAACACACAAAATGCAGAATTGAGCAAAAATAACAAAAATTCAAACTCATTATAATATCATTGTCCCAAAATCCTCTCATTTTACAGCCAACTTTTACAGGATGCTTTAAAATGATCGCCACACCCTGGTTACACAGTGTATAACCGCTCTGGTAAATAGAAGTCGCTCCGAGGAAGAAGAATATATCTTTATTATTGTGTCTTCGTGTTATCTGGGCTTTGTTTTTTTGTAGATAACGTGCTACTGTAGTGTTCCTCTGCTCATGTGATTGTTGTGTGCCGTTTTTCCGCATTAATTGCGTGCTATTAGCAAAGCGACCTGGCCGGTCTGGGCAGCCCTTTATCTGTGATGAAAGCCCAGCTCACTGTAATGACTAGCTGGTGACAAATGGAGCTCAAGTTGAATGTGCTAAATGTGATGGGCAAATGCACACACACACACACACATGCACACGCACGCCTTTTAAATAACTGCAACACTGCAAGGTGTGTATGAAGGTGTCAGCCCGACACCTGGCAGAACACTCAGCCAGCTGTTGGCATTACATCGATTACACCAGGAACGTGTTTTTAAAACTGTGTGTAAGGATGGATACTTGACCCTAATAGTTTCCCCCTTAATAACCCTTCGTAACAGGATATGTGTGAAGCTGGCAGCGTGAAAAAAAGAAGTGATGAAGTCCTTTATATTTCCTTATAGTTGTTGCCCAGACTGTTAAAAGTTATAAAAGCCCACGATGCAAAATCAATGTGTTCCATGGAAGCAGCACACAAGCCCTCTCTGATAGAGGGATATGAACCAGTTTCTCCCTCCATGTCTCCTAGTGTGTGTGTGTGTGTGTGTGTCTGTGTGTTAGTATTTATTAAACACCTGACTACTTTAAATGCAATCAAAGTGGGTCTTACATGGGGTAGATAACAATCCCTGAAGGCTAATCCCTGTGATAAAAATCTCATTAGCCTTCACAAATCGTGTTGTTATGAGGAAAACCATGCAGTTATTTATCATCCTGCCTTGTTGCCTGGCCTGTTGCTGGGCATTTAATATGGTTTGAGAAATCTATGGGGGACTGTTATTTACAGTGAGGGAGCATAAATACAAATAAATCTAATTTATTGACCACTTTTCATGCTGCTCAAAACAGTGATGCAGAGAGCTTAGCCTGAATCCTCTTCATTATATTGGCGCTCATATGAACCACAAATCCATATATAGATCACCAGGAGGGGGTTATCTAATCACATCAATCACATCGAGTCTACCGTTAAACAAGCACATTTTACTGATTATTGTCATTTATTTATTACTGCTAGTTCCCCCCTGTTTATGCCATATTATTACATCCAAAAAGAACACAGATAAAATATTCTGGCAACGTGTTTGAGCGCGGTAGGGTCCTGTTAGCTCTCTACACAGAGTAGTCAAAAACAGAAAGAAGAACAAAGTGGACAAACAGGACAGTGCTGAGGGAAGCAGATATTAATTACATATAATCCTAAATAACTAGCATACGTTACATTATAATGCAACATCCACTCTCATCATTTCTTTTGTTTACTTTGATGTTTAACGTCGTTAAGATGTTTGTTTACTCTGATCCCAATCAGCTGACGAGTTTGTAAATTAGTTCTGTGAACCTACTAAAATAAACATGCTATATGACATTTATAGAGTCAAGTCTTACCTGTCTGTTTCATAGGGCTGTGCTTCTGTTGGGTCAGATTGTTTATAATCTAAAGGTGATGAATAGTAGTTGGCGAGGCCCCCTTTGAGCTATTGCCCCGGGCCCCAACAAATTCTAGAATCACCCCTGATTTTAAGGCTCGGCTAAGTTTGCAGAGGAATACAGATTTACGTTTTTAATCGAAAAATACTCAGAAATTTCTCTTTTGCTTTGTGTTTTGTGGATGTTTTGCTGTAATTCCCTATGCTAAGCTAACTGGTTTGCACATCGTCCGCCCACACGATCAGGGCATCAGGTTTCTTATCTAAATTCAAACATTCAGGCTTAATATCGTATCTAAATGTTGGATTAAAACAATAGCAAGAACTTTAACATGCATAAAAATACATAAAGTAATGATGTGACAACCAATGCAAATAAACAAGTAGAAGCAGTCATAAAATTCTCAATTTATCCTCAAACTTAATAATAGAGTAGAAACAAAAAAAGCTCTTCAGCCTCATTAGGTTAAAAACCCACAGCCTTTAATAAACCCCTAAATTGAAAGCACTTCTTGAAAAGCTGTAATTGTTTGATGTGAAAATTGAAAACACTTTGTACGAAGCCACTTTTGTAGCCTTTGTGTGCATTTGTGTGTGTGTGTAGGAGGGTGTGGGTGTGGGTAAGATTGTGTGTATGCATCTATTTGTCAAAACGAGGCTGTATTCTGATTCTTTAGCTCTTTTTTTTCTTTGCTGCTGCTTTTAAAGTTGCATCGGTATACGTCAGCTTCAAGCATTGATAATAACACTGAGAGTACCTGGGAGAGAAAGAGGGGCTTGTTAAGCTTCATGGTAATCTCAAGTCACTGCATCGTGAATGGGGGTCGTGTGTACGTTGTGCTACGCTCCAGGTTTCTTTGAAGGAAATCATTCATCTGTTGTTCTCTCTGAACAACGACAACTTTCCACGATGTTAGTTCAAAATGAGATCTACCCTCGAGGGCTCCAGCTGTCTGATTAGGACAGAGAGATGGAGGAAAGGACTAATTTGTGTGCGCGCGAGTGTGAGTGACAGGGCTAGAGGCGAGGCCGTAACAAGATGTAATGACGGCGGCTGATGTATCGCTACCGGCGTTCCTTTCTGCTAATTCGTCGCATACTTCACGAGCAGCGATGACTCACTTCATCCAGATCATTTGTATCCAGCTGTGGTAAACAGCCAATTTTTATACATATAAGTACTCCGCTGGCTTTGTCGCCCTATTGTGCGGTCTCAGAAAGCACTCGCTGATCAACTGTGGAAAATAAAGTGGTAGGTGAAATTACACACCTCGGAGCACATAAGCGGACAACCTTCGGGGTTGGCATTTTGAATTTTCACATCACTGTGGCCAACATGTGGAAAATTGCTTTCATATTTCATTGTTGCTCTCTGAGACCTACAATTTATATCACAGGAATACGGTAATGAAAACGTGGACTCAACAAGTCACTGGTTCTATATAACGTATTATCAAGTAGATCATTTAGGTTGTAGAGATGAGATAAGTAAGTTTAGTTGTGGAACTTTTTGGTTGTATAATTTCGTACGATCCATCACACATTCATTTGATGGAAATATGAAAGCTTGGTAAAGCTATAGATGGGTTGCCGTTATTACAACAACATCCCGTACAAGGCTTTATCTGTCACACTAACATACGCAGAGCCATTGATGCTTCAGAGGTCATTTATGAATCAGTATCCAGATCCAGACATCCAGATCTGGATGTCTTCTTTTGCTCATTTACTGACTTTCACTTAATTGAAGTGTCACTTCCAATTTGAGAAGGGGATTTTTTTTCCCACAAGTTTGGCCTGTGGAAACGTGTTTGTTTGTTTCTGGATTTTTTTTTTTATGTACATGTTCACAGACTGGGCCTACTTTTGTTCAACTGTCTGTATATCAGGCAAAGTGAAAAAAAATCAAGAAGTGGAGAAGAAGAAAAATATTTCAACACATTCTCAACCCGAAACGTAATGTACCGACGCTATGTGACGTATCATTGGTATGTCACGCGCTGGGAAACATTCAACAACCGTTGCAAGAGTGTGGTTCACATTGCCGGCAATAAGTCGGACTTGTTCCCGGTGGGTGATGGGCTCTGCCAGGGCTGCCCTTTGTCACCGATTCTGTTCACCATTTTTATGGACAGGATTTCTAGGCGCAGCCGAGTGGCGGAGGGCTTTCACTTAGGTGGCCTCAGAATCTCATCTCTGCTTTTCGCGGATGATGTTGTTCTGTTGGCTTCATTGGGTGATGGCCTCCAGCTCGCACTGGAACGGTTCGCAGCCGAGTGTGAAGCAGCGGGAATGAGGATCAAATTTGAGGCCATGGTTCTCAGCCAGAAAAGGATGGAGTGCCCACTCTGGGTTGGGGATGAGTTCCTGCCCCAAGTGGAGGAGTTCAAGTATCTCGAGGTCTTGTTCGCGAGTGATGGGAGAAGGGAGCCGGAGATCGACAGGTGGATTGGTGCTGCGATGCGGATGCTGCACCGGTCTGTCGTGGTGAAGAGAGAGCTGAGCGTAAAAGTGAAGCTCTCGATTTACCGGTCGATCTACGCCCCTACCCTCACCTATGGCCACGAGCTGTGGGTAGTGACCGAAAGAACGAGATCGTGGATACAAGCGGTGGAAATGAGCTTCATCCAAAGGGTGGCTGGCCTCTCCCTTAGAGATAGGGTGAGAAGTTCGGCCATTTGGGAGGTGCTCAGAGTAGAGCTGCTGCTCCTCTACATCGAAAGGAGCCAGCTGAGGTGGTTCGAGCATCTGACAAGGATGCCTCTAAGGTGCCTCGTGGGTGAGGTGTTCCGGGCATGTCCCACCGGGAGGAAGCCCCGGGGCAGACCCAGGACACGCTGGAGAGATTATATCTCTCGGCTGGCCGAGACAAGCTAGAGGAGGTGGCTGGGGAGAGGGAGGTCTGGGCTTCTCTGCTTAGGCTGCTGCCCCTGCGACCCAGCCGCAATCGGAAGAAGATGGATGGACAGTTGTGATGAGGTCAGTAACTAACTGAGAGAAATACAGACTAAAACAAACAAGGCAATAGTAGCATCTATTTCAAACTTTAAAAAACATCAAATAAAGTGTGATTTTTAATAAAGACTTTTGCTTCGCTGATCAGTCAGTCTTTTCAGTCATAGCTAGTCAATCACCGCTAGCAAAATCAGCAACAACAGCTGACTAAAAAGGTTGATTTTAAAATATTTTTTACAATATGTCCATGTCGGAACAGCACCTTCCACTCTTTGTATTTACAGTGTAAATATAGAGACCTGCATTCAAAGCTGTTAAAACTGGCTCAAGATTTTAATATTACTTTTCCATTTAAAATTCGTTGAGCAAAGCATTATTGCTCGATTCTGCCTCACTGTGGTTTTGGGCTGTGTTTGATGGTCATGTTTCTTCTGCTGATTTGTGCTACTAGAAACGTTCTCTAAACTTTTCTAGTGAGAACAGAGGCACATACAGGAACCGCTCGACCAAATGTGCGTGCTTTAATAAAAATATGTACAAAACCTGGTTAACTTTACAGAATCTAAATAGAGCCGTGAGATAGGTGGGAAGAGAAACAGGCTTCTGTTTTTCTCTTATCCTCCACTGCCCCCTGAACTGAGATGATTCATGAATATAATGTGCTTTAAAGTCAAAGAAGTGGGTGTTTTGTTATTAGGTTGGGTTATGAAGCAGCAGCGGTCAAAACAAAAATTTCTGAACAGAGGCCAAAGATGGAGACTTCCTTCTCCATGAATGATCGCTGAGAAAATGATGAAGATGAGACAGGAGGAAGCAGACAGGAAAGAGGGACAGAGTGAAGAATGCCGGGCCATTTGTGAACATCAGCTCTCGCTGTCTAATTAGTCTTCAGGCTGCTGACAGCAAACATCTGCCCGCCTCTCTCCTGCCTGTTTGTCACTTCCACATGGGAAGAAAACAGTCTCATCCATGACTCAACTCTCTGTCCCCGAGGAATCTTTTGCAGAACATGTGCTATAACCAGTGTATCAGGAGTCCATCATTCACAAAGTGCTTTAGTTGGACTTTAGACCACCTGTTACCTTGTAGCTGTGCTCGTCACTTCTGTCACTTATGATATTGATGATTGCAAAAATAAAGTGACAGTGCAAATCAAATATAGAGGTTCTTTGCACAGATTTTTTTAAATAAACCAAAATGCTGACCCTTACAGTAGCTTTGCATGATTCACAGGTAAACCAAGTTATACCAAGACTTTGAATCAACTGAAAAGCTGTACAAAGTCTGAAACAAGCGGGTTTAATCCATCCATGCATTTTCTTCCACTTTCACAGTTGTGATTGGCTGGGGTACACCCTGGCCAATACATGACATAAATACAAAAAAAGCACAGTATACACAATTTCTTCTGCAGCAAAACTGGGGTTTTGGTTCATTTTATCATCATTTTATAATGCCTTAAAATAATTCTTGATTTCTTAGACCACAGCTTTGCATACACAGATCCTGACAGCTGTAGTTTCATATTTGCATTACAGTTACTAAGTTTTAGAAAGTAGCTCAAACAGGCTGACTACACAAAGATCTTTGACATTACACAACAATCACATTATTAATGACAAATAAATAGATACAGACATACATAAGTACCTTTTGGTCTGTCACAAATAAAATTCATAGGGTGGCGATAAGATGAAGGAAGTATTGCAGCGTTGGCAAAAAAATAAAGAGGGCAAGTCCCCCTGATTGTCTGCCTCCCAGGCTCACAGGCTTGCTTTCCAATCACAGGAGATCAAATTGTCTGCTGCAGAGACCGCAGCTGAAACTTTTCTAAATGTCCCCAATCTGCTTCATCAAGCCATCATCGAGCATTGCACTGAATTTGCATTTTACTCCCAGGAGCTTGCTTCCTCTGCCAAGCTCTGCTGCTGCGCGTACTACTGCCGGATGCTGCCGAGGAACATGTTAGTAATTCATGAGAAAACAACCTCTGACTTAACAAAATGCTACAAATCGCATTTTTATTCATGCTTATTCGTCATGGCCGGTGTTTCCCGGCATTCATGGTTTCTATTGTGGTTTGTTATAAATCTATTTGCAGATGGTATCATAGATCATAGAGGATTCTGTGTAATGTTCTGGAAACATCTTGCACTGTAGGGAGATTTTTCACATCCCAGTGAAAAACTAGACTTCCAATTTCTCTCATTCATTAAATGTTTCAAAGAGGAAAATCTCCACGGCTTCGACATCATTTGCATTCTGGGAATGAGTCAGAGCTGAAAAATGAAAAAAAAAAAAAAAGGGTCCAATTCCACAGAAACATGTTCTAAAGTGGCCTCGTCTATATTTAGACATTTACTTCATCTGACATGAATATCGTCATGCGCTCCTGCACTCCTCTCTCTGTGTTTGCTTTGAATGAAGCACCTGAATTTTTCCCCGATGTTCTGCTCTGTGTTAAACTGTCTGCCTTTTAATGTTGCTGATTGATTCTAACATATTGTTTCTGCGTAACTTCAAACACTGAAATCTATTGCAGATGGAACAAAAGCAGACCAACAACTGTGAAGCTAGACGTTATGACTTGTGTGTTTGGGCATGCACTAACATTTTATATATGAAAATTCGCTCCTCTGAGGGAAGCTAATGGGGGATTAAAGAAATTAGAACTGGCCTCTGTGTAACTGTGAAGCTAGCTCTAAAGCCACTGCACACAAACACACAAATGTGTGCATATGAAAGTACATAAATAAAAGAATACAAACAGCAGTCAGTTTGTGAGATGCAGCTCCTTTGTCTCGCTGCAAGGCTGGTTGTTAGTGTCTTTCTGAATTTAGTTACTTATTTATCTTGCATGATGACGAGCACGCAAAACAGATTATAAATAGACAGTTCAGTGCTATCTCTCTCACACACATAATAACTCACATAAACAGAACCTCCTCAAGCAGCATCGGATTCTTGGAGACAAACAAAGAAGAAAGAGTGGAGTGTTAAAGGTCAAAGGTCTGGCTGTGGAAAACTATGCCATCTTCTTATGTATTAGTTACCCTTAATAATTAAATTTAACAGCATGCTTGCACCTATTACAGCTTCCTTAATTCATGGGAAATGACGGGTCAGGCTTTACTTTAATGATCCCCACTCAGAAGAGACAAACTTTCTCCTTTAAACAAGAGGAAAGATTGAAGGAAGTAATCACCTCCAACAAACAGGAGGAAATTACAGAAAGGAAGGGCGAGTCAACAAGGTAAAAAACAAACAAAAACTTTTTCTTTTTTTTCTTTTTTTTTTAACAATCTGAAAGTCAATTTCTAGAAGCTGCTTCTTGTCTGAGGAGGGAGGATAAGGTGCAGATGTGCAAGTCTAAAGGTGGCATTATTTTTAGTTGCAGCTCGAAATCAATACGTGGTTTGGGGGAGAAAATGGGAAAATCTCCAGTCAATCATGACCTTTCCTTCAGATTCATCATGCTCTGCCTCTGCTCTGCGTGTCTGGAACATAAAATTGATTCGTACATGTTAGAGCAACAGGACAGAGCATCTCGTGTTAAAGAAAAAAACTTTGTGTCAAAGACACTTTGGCATATTTCAGTCCAACTATTTGTCAAGTTACCCAAGAAAAGATCAGGCAGATAAATGTTTTTCCTTGCTAAGTCAAGTTTGTTTTTCCATTGGACTGGAAGATAAACGTACAGTTTCCACACGACCAGGAAACACTGATATCTTGTGTTGCTACATTACTGAACCACTCTGTTTCTGCTCGAATGCAAATGTTTCAGCCAGTGTGCCTGTATTTAAATACCCGATAAAGTAACTTTTAGAATTAAGCAAATGTGAGGTCTAGGCTGAAAATTAGTCTACATGTGACACATGTGCAATGTGGCCCTTTTCTTACTGTGTCTGCAAATTTGGTTAATTTTGCTGTAATGGTCGATGAACACCACATACTATACGTCTGATCCATACGGAATACATACAGTTTACATCAGTATGTAATTATTTGCTTCTGTTAGGCTTTCTCACAAACCAACATACATGCAATCAAGCTGCACAGTGAGTGGACTCAGTTAGCCCACTCATGTGGAGTTTAACATGTGAACATGGTCTTAGGGTCTTGCACTCATTACTGATTGCTGGATGTAAATTTAAAAAGAGAGACCAACCAAATTATGCACTATGAGGCTCACTGAGCTCAGTATTTGCAGACGCTTGCTTTCAGGTGAAGGTTTGAGGAGGATTTGAGTGGTTTAATCATAAAATGACTTCATTTGGTAAGGCACAGTCAGGTGGCCTTTGTTTTCATGGCTACAACATTAAGCAAGGTTTTAATATTAAGCTCTGTGAATTAACTTTGTATCCTTTTTGGTGTGTGGAAACAAACATTTTATGTAAGAGAAGGACAGAACTACTGAGTCTGAAAAGTAACACCAATGCAGAAGATGCATTCTCTGCAGGGTTCAACTTTACTGATACCAAATCCCAAAAACAGTCGCCTCGAAACCCCCAGAATCAGACGACTCCCTGTGAGCAAGCACTTGGCGACAGTGGGAAGGAAATTCTCCCTTTAAACAGGAAGAAGAAACCTCCGGCAGAACCAGGCTCAGGGAGGGGCGGGCCCATCTGCCATTAGAGAAGTAAAGGAACATCATCTTTAGCTCACGAGTGTCCAGTTTGTCACTTTGGGGCACTTACTCCAACTAGTTATCCTCAACAGGCAATTGTGTGGAATCACATCTCACTTTGTTTAAACAATGAAGGCAGTCACTATAAATGGTCACCAATACACTGTTTTGCTTGTTGTGTCAGTTCCTCAGTAGAAATCAGCAGCAACTTCGTCCCCAGTACGGCATCATTAAGAATTACGTAGATGTTGGACAACTGTGGAACTCACAAGTATTCCAGTTTATGGCCAATGAAAGCATTCATCATTAATAACAGGAGTAGGGAGTAGTCAACCTTTATTAATCATGGTGGAAAATAAGGAAGTCCAACATGTGGGAGTCAGGAGTTTGTGATCCAGCGCATATTTGTGCTTAATCCATTCTTAACCATAACAAACTGCTTTTGTCGTATAAACCCGTCAATTACTCTGAACAGAAAATGCTTAAACAGTTGCATTTTGATGCTTGTTTTTCTGTTTTGGTCAGTTTGAAGACAGGAATTACTGACAGTATATGATAGAGAAAAAAATATAGAAGCTCTCTATTTCTCTGTTTTAGCCTCCTTTTCTTCTCTTGGTTTATGCCGTATCTGTCTCGCAAACATATTCACTTGATCTTACTCTTTGATCACCATCTTTGAATCCAGTCGTGTGAGCCTTTTCATCCTCTTTCCTCACAGCGGGATTTTCAGTGTGAGTTGTTTGCTCATATTTCCTCCACTTTGTACAGATTTGTTTTTAAACCATCCTCATGACGATTCTGTGTCGACTGCCCCAAAGTCCCTTTACTCTGCACCAGCAAACCCTGACACGTGTAGTTGTAACGGATGTAAAAATGTGGAACATTTCGATTTCATGCGCGCACTCCACAACTACATTTTCCTTACAGCAGTAAAAGATTTATTAATAAAATCAATAAAAAGATGTAATCAACCAAACAATGTTCTTACTAAGTTTATTTGTAAATTTGCACATTTTTGATAGAAAATAATTATAGTCCATACAATAATTATAGTCGTTTTTCAAAAACGAATATCCGCCCCTGAAAAAACTCGCGTCCACACCACCTCGTTTTTATAAAAAAAACTCCGTCCACACGTAACCGCATAAGGGCATTGTTAAGCACATTCACTGACATGCCAGACCTGTAGGCGGCAGTAGTTCCCCGTATCCTATCCAGTCAGGTTAACGTTTTGCCTTCCTGCTTACGTTCAACAAAACATGAAACATGTAAAAACAAACAAGCAAGAAGCACTTGGACAGTTGATAACGCGAGCGCAGCTCTGAGGGCGTCCATGCTGTAGTGCAAACACAGGTCGCAAACCTGACGTCAGCATTGGTGTCGCAGAAAGTGACGTCGCGGATCCTAAAACTCCGGTTACATCTGTCCACACGCAAACGCTGAAAACGGAGAAAAAGCAGATCTTCACTTTGGCCGGAGTTTTTAAAAAGATCCGTTTTCGTGCCGCAAAACTGCGTTTCTGTGGACGACAGGAACCGTAGAAACAATCTTCGTTTTGGGAGATCCCGGCTGCGTGTGGACAGGGCCTGAGATGCATTCA
>VUQR01017371.1:0-35952 GCA_015108515.1 Hemichromis elongatus
GAATAATATTAATAATACATTTTATTTAAAAGCGCCTTTCAAATCACCCAAGGGCACTGTACAGCAAGTACTTTACTCTTAAACCGGAAGTTGATGTTGCTTTAAGAAACTTTTATGAGTGAGTGGTCAGAGTTATCAGGTTAATGCTCTATTTCCTTGCGTCTGCAGGATCTGGTGTCTTGTCAGGCGCAGCTGATGGAAGTCTCCCAACTAAAAAAGAAGCTGGAGGAGACACTACGGCAGAGAGAGAGGGAGCTTACAGCTTTGAAGGGCGCTCTGAAGGAGGAGGTGGCATCACATGACAAAGAGATGGAGGCGCTGCGAGAGCAGTACAGTGCTGATATGGACAAACTCCGCAGCAGCATGGAGCAGGTGTCTCAGGTGTGCACTCACAGTAGCAAACTGAGCGTCACTTACAGTTGACATGTGGAAAGATGGATAAATACTTAATTGATCCAGGAAATTGTATTCTGTGTTCTTTATTCTGCTTCATTAGCGTAGGTACAAAACATTTTAAATGTACAACAATGATAAAAATAAAGAAGAAAAAATTAGACTAAAATTGTGCGAACACCCTATAATTCTCAGTATATTCCTCCTCTGCACATATGCAAACCGTCTCAGCGTAGCCTCTCTATGTCTCAAAACTGTTTGACCTGAGCGCTTCCATTAATGTACTCATTTCTAAATTTGTCCACTCTGGTCACTCCTAATGAAAATCTCAGTGTCACAGTTTACACACCATACATCAAAACAGGTCTCACCATCTTGTAAGCTTTTCCTTTCACTCTTGCTGCCATCCACTCCACCTTTCCAGCACTCCCCTTTTTCTCTGTTGTGCACTCTCTGCTTCTTTTGATGGCGGACCCAAGGTATTTAAACTCGTCTGCCTTCACTATCTCTACTCCTTGCATATTTGCTGTTACACCTGCCTCCTTCTCATACACAGACATGTATTCTATCTTTCTTCCACGGGCCTTCAGTCCTCTTCTCTCTAGAGCATACCTCCGCTTGCTCGCTTCTCGTACTACAGATCGGTGTTGACTGCAAACATCACAGTGATTTCTGGCTGACCTTCTCTGTTAACCTGTCCATCCCCATTGCAAACAGGAACGGGCTCAATGCCGATCTCTGATGTAAACCCATCTGTCACTCCAGCAGTACTCACCGCTGTCTCGCTGTCCCCATACATGCCCTGCACAAGCCTCACATACTTCTCTTCTACTTGTGACTCCTTGTTCCTATTATTTGCTCTCTTAAACCATAAGACATAGCTCAGCTCCTTCTGACCTTCTCTATACTTCTCCATTAACAAAGCAAACATCACATCTGTAGAGCTTTCTCAGTATTAAGCCGTAATGCGCTTCTTCATCATATTTATACAACAAAATAAATGTAAGTCAAAGGATTTTCAAACTGTGAAAATGGTTCATACAACAGAAAATGATTGATTTTATTTTAGTAGCCTTACCAAGTACTGTGATTAAAGCTTTTCTGACGAAGAGGATCTGTGGCATGAAGCTATATGTCAAAGTGCAGCATTCATCAAATTTTACCTAAATATTTGAAAGAGGCTGTTTAAATGCAAAGAGTGATTTAACACAGACCACGAAAGACAAATGACACAACAGGTTATTAGTTTTTCTATCTCCTACTTAAGTCTCATGCAGGGATTGAAGCAGAGCGCTTGCGTGTAAATGCGTCAGTTCGCTCCTTGCAGCAGCAGCTGGAGGACTGTCGAGATGAGAGCAGCCACTGGATGGAGCAGTTTCATTCAACCAGAGACGAGCTTCGAACAACTAAACAAGAGTGAGTCTAAGTACTCGGTGATGTAACGGTCGTATCATTCGCAGAGTTTAGTCATCATTGCTGACCTGGCTATGAGATTTCCAGTGTTCACGTGGATTTTTGTCATCTTGTCATGTTTTCCTTTGCACGCTCTTTGCTAATGTGTTTCCGTTCTTTCTCTCTCATTCTGCGTGGTAAATGTTTCTCACCCTCTCTGTCAGAGAGCCACCCAGCCACCCTGAAACACAGTGAGAGTCACAAACTAAACGGCATTTGTGTTTAGCTGTACTGAGCTGTAGATGTGCTGAACTGTGCTAACAACTGTCTCTATAGTGCCAAGGCCATTCGCACTCAATAAACATGTTTCATGATTTTTAGCCCAAATCCAACTGTTTGTATAACCCCAAATCAAATATGGATCATATTTGTTCTAGTTCTACTCTTAATATAGATGATTGTCTAGTCACAATTTTAAGCTTTGGGAAATTCTATTTTTATGTTCTTCGTTGTGTAGTGGGCTGAGTTACTGTAAGAACAGTATCTAAGCTTAAACATTTAAATGGACAGTTAACTCCAGAATCAAATTTACATCTTTTACCTGTGTCCAGTACCACTCAGGTGTATATTCACAGGCCTTTTCATTAGATACACCTTGCTAATACCGGTTTACAACTTTATAATTCTTTTAAGCACAGATTGATCAAAGTGCTGAAACATTCCTCACAGTAGCTGCAGGTTTGTCAGCTGTACATCGGTGATGTCAGTCTCCTGTCTTACAACATCCCTGAGGTGCTTTGTTGAACTGCGCTCTTGTAACAGTGGAGGCCACACGATTACACCAGCAACCTAAGCTTTTACAAGGCAAGCTGGATTCTTGCTTTTCTTGTTGGACCCTAACATCTGAATGTCACAGCAGAAATCAACACTTCTCAGACCAGCAACATCTTCTGTCATCCATTTTTAGTGAGCCAGTGTGACTGTTCTTAGCTGACAGCAGAGGCACCAGGTGTGGTCTTCTGATATAATAGCCCATCTGCTTTAAGGATCAATATGTTGTGTGTTAGAGGCTCATCTCAGTTGTAATAAGAGATTGTCTGAGTTACTGCCCCCTTCCCATCAACCTGAGGCAGTCTGCCTATTCTCCTCTAACCTCTGGCAGGGCAACAGCCACTCACTAGATAATTTCTATTTTTTGGACAATTCAAAGAGACACACAGTGAAGAAAATCTTAATAGATCAGCAGTTTGTGAAACACTCAGACCAGCCCATCGGGCACCAACAGCCATGCTACGTTCAAAGTAACTTAAATCCTCTTTCTTCCCCCTTCTGATGCTCAGTTTCACCTTCAGTCTTGACCATGTCTACATGTATAAATGCACTGAGTTGCTGCCATGTGCTTGGATATTTGTGTTAATGATTAGTTAAAGAGGTGTACCTAGTAAAATAATAAAAGAGTATATAAGAACTATTTTAACTTTCACCAAACATGCACATCTGTATAAAAGCACTACAGAGGAAAAATGTGTAAATTAGATTTTGGCATATACTGTCCATTTTAAGATGCTGAAGGAGTGGTGTGGATGGTCTTATTTGTGTGTGTTTAGTAAAAAAAAAATAATGTAGACTTTTTTTTTTCTTGCGAATCTGTCTGACTACAATGTGGTAGCTGGAAATCGATTTATTTTATGCCACTTAAAGATGAAATAATCTCTTAGCTCCATGAAAACTCCAAAGCAAATTCTGATAACTCAGAATGATTAAAAAACGCAATCGGACTGCTCTTGATCAGATATAAAGCATTGCTTAAACAATTATATATGGATTGACTGGTTAAGATCAGATGCACGTGCACATTTCTCAGACTCCTGCAAAACCGTCTGGAGAAAGAAGAGTTTGAGGAAGAACTAAAGGAACTCCAAGAAAAAATGACCTCCATGAAACAGCAGATACCAGACCCCAGCCACACACAGACTCTCAACCAGGTGCAGTAGACAAACACTATACTTATCCTGACCATTGCTGGCATTGTTGAATGATCTGTTTAACAAGATGTTACGTTTTTGTTTAGGAGCTCCAGAAGTGCAAAGCTGATTTGAAGAAGGGCAAGACTGAGGTGGAGAAAACGAGGGTGGAGTTTGACAAGAAGGTCATGGAGATCATCTCCTTGAAAAAGTCTCACCAGAACCAAGAGGCTGAACTGAAGTATGAGATTGACAGGCTGAAGGACCAGTTACAGAAGGCCAAAGAGGACTTTGCTAAAGCACAAGAGAAAAATAAACGGGTAGGTTTGATCTCCCAGCAAAAGAATTAATAGTTTAAACTCCTCTTTTAATAATGTGAACTAGCCGGCTTGGTCGACACATTTGTTGGTAGTAGTTTGGTATTAAAAATGGGTTTAAATTACTCTGGTTTATCTTTTGTCTTCCTGCTTATAGTTGCCAGACCCAGCAACCATCTCAGAGCTGGAGCAGAAATTTAATGAGGCACAGAGTGAAGTTGCCCAGCTCAAAAAGAAGCTCTCATTGACTGAAGAGGAACTGGACACCAGAAAGACACAGCTAAGCAGAGCTCACCTGGACATTAACTCGCTCCAAGGTGCCCAGCAGGAGCAGGAGGCGGCCACCACTCGTCTCAAAGAGAAAATCTCAAGATTAGAGGTAAGGTTGCATTCCTTACAGCACCATTCAGCTTAGTAAAGCCTGGTAAACTGTTCACATTCAGGCTTATTTAGATGCCCTCTGTGTCCTCAGGCTCAGCTGCAGAGCAATGCTACAGAGAGCTCAGAGGCAGAGCTGGCCCTCCACGCTGAGGTGAGAGGCCTGAGATCTGAGCTCGATGAGGCTAAGAGGAAAGCCTCCAGACTGAGTCAGGAGCACTGTGAACTCAGCCAGCGTCTGGAGAATTCAGAAAAGGACAAGGAGGCCCTCAAACAGACCATCAGCCAGCTGGAGGACACTAAACGACAGCATGAGAGAGCTCTAGAGAAACTCAACAAAGAAGTAAGAAGGATAGATCACCTGAGCAATAGAAATCTATACATCCTTGCTTGTGCTCTCTGCTCACTGGAGAATACACAGCACAACAAATTCATTCTGTTTTTGTTTTGTCCTGTCTACCCCCATCCTCCTGTCAGTGTGACTCTCTAGATGTGTCTTTAAGAGAAGAAACGCAGGCTCTCAGGGTTCAACTGGAAGAACAGAAAGAGCGAGCACGCAAGGAAATGCAGGAGGTGCAGCGTCATGAAAACGATGCTCAGTCTGAGCTGGAAAGAAGCCAGATAAATATAAAGAAACTGGAGGAAGAGGTGTGTGCCTGTGTGTTTTTGATTAATTTTTTTAAAATTTCATTGTGTTCATATATAGACAGGTAACAAAGAGGAAAAAAAACCTGTCTGATTAAGGCATTGGGCGCCGCTTGGTGTTAAATGATCCTTTATTTCAAAGTGAATAAACCCAAACCGTGACATCACTGTATCCCGTCTGAATGAGATCAAGGGTTTAATTCGACGACTTCTTGCGCATGCACGTGACATTTCTGATATTATGATCGCTCTAACTAGATATCACGACATAAGAAGGAGCTGCTTCTTGCATGTGAGGAGAGAGACAACCACCAGCTGGATAAAGAGCTGCTCGCCAACAGACTACGCCACCTGGAGGGAGAGCTAGAGGCCAGCAAAAACAGCTACAATGAGAAAACCCGAGAGATTCGCATCCTGGAGGTAGGAGGCTCGTTTGCTCCTCTCCTGGTTTGGGAGAATGAATCATTTGGGAGTGTAACTCATGGATACTGGGCTCACAGCTTTTAATAGTTGTGCTCTGCGTACACTGACTGTGAGACAGTCTGCACATCTATTACATTTACAAAACAAGGGTAGCATGGCTATCAAAATACAATAAATGCTGATTATTTTAACAAACGTGTTATTTTAATTTATTAGTGTGTGTTTTTCAGCGTTGTCTCTTTTGAGCAGCTCATTAAACTGATCTCTTCTTGTTTCTCTCAGGACAAGCTGAAGCGTATGGAGGTGGAGGTGGAGGAGGAGAGAAGCAGCGTGGATATGCTGACTGATCGTGTGGCTCGCAGCAGAGACCAGATCGATCAGCTCCGCTCTGAGCTCATGCAGGAGAGATCCTCGAAGCAGGACCTGGAGCTGGACAAGAATGCAATGGAGAGACATGTATGTGCACATGCACCAAATTTGTGTTTGCTAACATTAACCAAAATATTATTTCACGCTTATGTCTTTTCTATTTAATTAGAAATAAAGCCTTTGGGTTTACATCCAACATGTTCATACTTTGGAGTATTTAAGACCATATTTGCTCATGTCTGTCCTGCAGCTGAAGGAGCTGAGGAGTCGTGTGGTTGACATGGAGGGTCAGTCACGTTCCTCTGTAGGAGTCACCCAGCTGGAAAGCAAAATTCAGGAGCTGGAAGACCGTCTGCGGAGCGAAGATAGGTGCAGTGAAAACAGCACACCACTGTCTCATGTTGACCTTTATAGTGGAACTATTTATTTATGTATTTATTTATTGTTGTATTTAAGAACTTTTTGTAATGGATCTAGATTTGTGTCTAGAAATGTAAAGCTACAATTGTGAGTCTGACGTTCCTCTCACTCACAGAGGTGATTATTATGCATTATTAAATTACATTAGTAAATTTTCAATGTTCCTTTAGTTTTTGTTAGTTTGTTTTGCTTTTTAACAAAAACATTTAGCACAACATCTGCTCTCATGCAAAAGAGGCACATCTCAGTCATATCCTGCATTGTTCTGCAATGACAGAAACAGAATCACAGGATAGCCCTTATCTTTTACTTGCACTGTGGGGACAAAAGTACTGAGTCACCTAAACATTACAATTAAAGGACTTTCTCAGCTATGGAAGACCGTGCCCTGAAGCTCCCAGTACACAGTTTTTATGCTAGTTTTGATATCAGAGGAGGTTTGGAGCTCTGCAGCTAATGAGCCACCGGAGCACTGGTGACTTTTAGTATTTTGTGCCTCAGCACTCAGCGGACATGCTCTATAACTTTATGTAGTCTGCTGCTTCATTCCCATGGTTTCTACATGCTTCCACATTGCAGTAATGGTGACTCGTTTTATGCCATTACAGTACCACACTCAGACTCATTTGACGACTCATTTTTTTCACTAGTGTTTGTAAAGGCAGACTGCATGGCTAGGTGCTTGAAATTACACCTGTGACCAGGAACATCTGATTTAAAAGATTGAGAGATGTGGCTTTTGTCCAAATAGAGAATGCTACTTTGTTTTTTCCAGATGGCATCACAGGTATTAACTAATGATGATCATGATTAGTTGTTTAGGACAACCCCAAAATCTAGTAAATTAAAAGATTTTTTTATTTGATTTGTTGTTTCTAGGTTTCTAGGTTGTATTTGTTTTTCTGTCAAGTGATTTAGTCACTTTTTCTAGTTGTAACATGTTACAGCTGCAGTGAGTTGGCAGTCAGTAGCTGAGAAGACTTGCTTTCTTTTTCTGACTTTAAGAGAGAAGACCGCTGTGTTGGCAACACAGCGTCGTTTGGAGAGGAAGCTAAAAGACCTCAATATGACTCTGGATGAGGAAAGACAAACACACACTGAACAGAGAGACCAGGTATAAACATTTACCATAGAAATCCACTCACGGAAAATGGAAACATTCAAACACATACTGGCAAACCCTGTTTAAATATCAACTGGTGTTGCAGCTTGCTCTGAGAGTGAAGGCTCTGAAGAGGCAGGTGGATGAAGGGGAGACGGAGCTGGAAAGGTTAGACGGAATGAGAAGAAAAGCTCAGAGAGACCTGGAGGAACAGATGGAGCTGAAAGAGGCTCTGCAGGCCAGAGTCACAACACTAGAGACTGAGCTTAAGTAAGCGCTTCCTTTTCCTGTCCCATTCTTTTTGTTTCTCTTCCAGTTTGTTACTCAATGTGAGCTTCTGGTAACGATTATGCAAGGCTCTTCTTGGCAGCCAGATTATCACAGCAGTGTGTCTGTGTGCATGTGTGATTAAGTGAGAGAGACACACCATCTCCTCCTACTTGCGTCACAGAATGAAGAAAACTGCATTTACATGATGTAATAATCAGTGACCAGTGAAAAAACATTGTTTAGCTGTGACACACTGATACAGACACATGGTAAAGATTCACACAGCCTCCCTGAGGCGCAGCATTACACCGTCTGATGTGTGTAAAACATTCCAGCAATCACCCACATGTGGATCGGCTATTTCATTAAACTAAAACGGTACATTACTCATATACCACAGGGGAAATTAAATTACAAACATCCTCTAACGAGTTCCAGTGAATTACATGTAGTTCTTCTGTTTTACCAGCAGAGGGCGTGGTATTACAACCACTTTAAGGATGATCACGCTTGTGCTCAGAAGTTTACACACATTCTTCGTGGGCTTGGCCTTTTTGGGCTTTTAAAGATTTCATTCAATTTTAATTTTTCAATGGTAGATACATTGTACAGCAAGCATCTTCAATTACTATAAAAAAAACAAAAAACAACAAGAATTAGGTTTAAATTGACTTTGGGATTTTCTCTAATCCACACAGGGTCAAATTTATACATACACTTACTTAAAGGTATTAATATATGATGCTAAATGTTTTAAAACTTGGCAAAGCCAAGGCCTATTAACTTCTCATTAGTGATCATGGTTTACTACAACTGACAGTTTCTCTTTGCTGGCATAAAAAGGATTTTTTTTTTTTTTTTACATCACTCAGCTGACTGACCAATACTCAGAACAATAGGAATGTCCAAGGATGTCAGTGAAAATCTAAGAAGGAGAATTATGGATTCAGAAGGTCTCTTAGAGCCATTTCTAAACAACTGCAGATTCCAAGGTCATGATTTCAAACACTCAAATGTAAGCACAAGATATTCAGCTCTGTCACCAGTTTTCCGAGATCTAGAAGAAAACCCAAGGTGTTGTCATCAGACGACACAAAGATCTTGTTATCTAACCACAATGATATGAGGTACGTTTGGATGATTAAAGGTGAAGCTTTTAAACCTAAGAACACTGTCAAGCATGTCAGTACCTAGAAAGTTCGAGTTGGACACAGTTGTTTGTTTTAACAGGACAATGATCCCAAACGTACATCAAAATTTGTTTTGAAATGGATAAAGAAGACAAATATTAAGCTTCTGGAATGGCATTCCCAAAACTCTGACCTCAAATGTATAGAAAATTTGTAGACTGTGCTTAAAGGCTGTGTGGCTTCCTGATGGTTATATGTAAACTTCCTACCATGACTGAACCTGTGCAGACACATTTAATTGGGGGAAAAAGACAGACAGCAGCTGATTTTGTGAATGTAGTTACTGATAGTGACTATTATGTCTCACAGGAGGAAAACTCAGGCAGCAATACGCCCAGCTTTGGATTCATCAGCTCTCAGCTCAGACGATGACGACAGTCTTTACGATTCCTCCACCATCACCTCCATCCTCACAGAGAGCAACCTCCAGACCAGCTCCTGTTAAAGCAACGCTTTGGGAGCAGGTCAGAGGTGGGAAAATAAAACTCTGCCAAGACGAGAAGGTGGAGGAGAGTGTTTATAGGCTTGGAGTAAAGCCAAAAGGCACTACAGACAATGAGGGAGGGGAACCTGGGGAGATAATGACATATTGTGGGTTAACAGGAGATTTTTTTTTTTTTTTTTGCATACCAGTGTGAATTGAAGGAAACAAAACATCCTCAACATTTGAGGGAATTTCCTTCAGCATACAATATACGCGCGTGTCCTCCAGGGTACAGTTGAAATGCCTCCACTTAATGCACATGGTAGACCAGCAGACGTTGGGGACTAGTCAAGAACCTCCAGCATACAAAAACTTGTCACTAACAAACTCAGAATGTTAATTGCATGAAAAGAAATGCAATCTGAAACAAAAAAAAGAATTAAACAAGCAGGTTATGTTTTGCATTTTTTGTTTTTGGTACAAATTCATCATGCCTTTTTCAGGGATGAAGCTCTGGGTCAAACACTTAGAGCTGATCGTGTCACCTTGAGAGAGTCCTCATCGTTTCCTTATTTGCATGTTGGACTTTTTTCCCTCTACTGCAGTTCTACACAATGCAAAGAAATGACGTAGAATTACTAACAAACGTGAAACGTGGACCAAATGTGGACACTGCAAGCATTAATGTAGAAACAACCCCACAATAAAATCTTACGTTACATTTACTAACACAAGCTTATGCGGACTGCACATCATTCCTTCTGGATGAAATTTGAATTTTTCCCTGATAACAAAAATATTTGGTTTTTGTTTATATTTTTATCTTTGGAATATGTCCTTTACATTTGAGACGTATGTTTACTCCACTGTCCAGAATTCAATGTCACATAATAAACAGGGATGCTGAATTGTAAAATTATAACAAAATTGGTGTCTTATATTTATTGTTTTGGGGAGAGACACAAATTCTGTTTGTGGTGTGATTGAAAAAAAATGGTTTAAATGTTAGAAAGTTCAGGTTAGACTTACCTGGTGAGTCTTTCTGCATCTGAAGAAGATTCCTGGTTTTCCAGGATTTCCAGTGTTTTGGTTTTGTGGTCGATCCAGACTGGAAACCCTCTGTCCTTTGGTAGAAGATGAAATGAAAAAGTGTTTTTATTTTTAGAGCAAAAATAGTGGCCACAATTTTCAATTAGCTAGAAATTTGAAGCTGCACAGCTCCTATGATTCCCTTATATCATGCCAGTTAAACACATACTGTATCTACTTTGTATGTAATTGTAATTCCTTGAAGTTGTTAAAGAATCATTTGTAATTCACTTGACAATGAGTTTTGTAAAGTGTATTTAACATTTGTAGATTTTTTTTCTAAATTTTGTAAACCTTTTTGAAAAATCAGTTGAAGTTAAAATCATTTTTTTCTGTAGTGTAAAACTTTTCAGAGAAACTGGAAAATGGTAATAATTATGTTTTATTAAATGCAGATGAAGATGTTGGATTTAAAGATGCTGGTTTCAAGCTGTCTGTACTTAAGGGTTTTTTGGTATTACAATAATTAAGTAACATTAAATCTATTAATTTAAATAAGACATGTTTTACTTGATCACTTTCAAACTTAGCTGATTTTCCTTTTCAATTCATTTTTGCACTTTTCAGAATAAACCTTCCTTCCTTTTGGGTATACCATTGTAGTAGCATTAACTGTGCTATTTATTATTTGTCAGGGTTTTTCTTGTTCTTGTTATTATTATTATGCCTAAAATTGTGCGGGTTTTCCTAAAGCTGTAAGACAAACAGTTACATCAGAACATGCGACTTGATTGGGAGTAGCGTATGACTTTTAGTTTTTTTACGTGATAGAATTTTGTGGCCTAGCGTGCCTCCCTTTCTGTGTCTCTCATTGACTCAGACAGCAGGTACCATATTGTCATGATGGCATCATAGTGTTGCTGAAGTGATTCTCCCGTTCCACCGCATCCCAAAGGGACTCTCTTGGTTTAGATTGAAATGTGGTGACAGTGGAGACTATTTGAATAAAGTGAACTCACCGTCATGTTCAAGAAAGCAGTTTGAGATGATTTGAGCTTAGTGACATGAAACGTTATCCTGCTGGAAGCAGCCATCAGAAGATGAGTACAGTGTGGTCATAAAGGTACCCACATGGTGAACAACGATATCCAGATAGGCTGTGGCATCTAAATGATGCTCAGTTGGTACCAAACGGCTCCAAGAAAATATCCCTCACACCATTACACCACCAGCAGCAACCTAAGCTGTTGATACAAGGCAGGAATTTGTAACCGTAGACATTAGCCTAAGGAGCTTGGAAAGAAAAGCAACTGGCCTTCTTTAAGTTTCTTGAAAATAACTTAAAGAAGGCCAGTTGCTTTTCTTTCCAAGCTCCTTGCATTACCATGACCTGGATAACAGAACCTTCACAGACACGTAGACATTAATCCTCAGCTGCTACATATAACACAAAAAGCTACAAACTAACGTTTAGCAGTTCTAATCTAAACCTGTTTGTGGTTGATAAATGCTGTCGATCGCTGTTCCTGTCTCTGTGACTGTATATAACTTTTTCCAAAGATAAAATATCACAGAGATTGCTCATGTTTGTTTTGACAGCAGCACCAAGATTCTCAGGAATTAAAGTAGTTTCCTAAGAGTTCCACTGAAGTCTGTTTTCTATTACTAGCTGATAGCATGTATTTAGATTTCTAAGCATGCAGCAGTTTTTATTCCAGTCTGCTTCCACCTCTTTTAGAGGAAATGTTTTTTTTTAAAATAAATAAATAAACACATTGTCAGTGTGCAAATAAAACCACAGGTGTAATTAATAACTTTGATAACACAGTTTGTGTTTATTTCAGTTTACCTGCCGCAAGGCTCTGACACAGTGACATGACTTTTATATTTATAAATGTTTTAACATAGCTTTACTTTTATTCTGTGGTAATAATAATAATAATAAATACGGGGACTGCACCTTCGAGAAAAAAAAATCCCCTCAGCAAACAGTGAGGACAGCAGAGAGAATCATTGAAGGCCCTCTCCCACCCATCTCCCACCTCTGTGTCCTTTTTTTTTTTCCACCACACAGGTTCAAGTGTACTAATTCCTTAAATGCCTGTCTTTCCTTGAGTGAGTGAATCAGCCTTTACATCCTGCATGGACACGAGAGAATGACAAAGGTTTCATACAGATTTTAGCAGCACACTAAAATAACAAATAGAACAACATCCATCCATCTTCTGCCAGTTTTCTGGAGTCTGTCCAAGCTGTCATGAGGCGAGATCCAAGGTACACCCCATGATGTTACGCAGAATAGAACAACAGGCTATAAATTCCTGTAAAACTGCACATTTAGCTCGTTGTAGAGGCCGCAAATGAGTGTTGTTTTCACTCCGTGTGTTTCCTGTTGCATAACTGTTTTTGCTCATCACGCCTCTGATGTCCATCAAGCAGAGCAGAATCAACCACAGCTGCTGTGCTGGTAGAAGATTTTATCAACACATGTACACATCCATGTGATTACAGGGGTCAGTCAAATCTGGATGAATATTTTGGTGTTTCTTTTTTTTTTTATATATATATCTGTTAGATTTCAGCTTTCTGACTCAATTCACACATTCTCCAATACCCCAGAACAAATGCTGATATGCTGGCACGTTGATGATGCCATTAAGAGAACAAAAGATGAGGCAACAAGCAAACGAGACTGAGTAACATTAAACTGGAGGACATTTTTCTCTGTTAATCTGCCTTTTCACAAAGAGATGTTGATATGAGATATTGCTCTAAACCAAATTTGCCCCCTAACTTTGTTTATTGTGTGTCTGGAAACAACATTTTAAAAGAAAAAACAGATGCATGATTATTAGTCTCAAGTGTTTATTGTTAATATTATTAGTATTATTATAATTAACCGGAAGGCTCAATGCAGACATTATACCGTTGGACGTTCACAAAGCAGAGAGCGTGAAAAACCCGAAACCAACCTTTGCACCACCCTGACAGGCTTAAGACGAGTTAAAAACGTCTGTTTGTCGAAGCTCAAACTGTGTAAATAGGATTAGGGCGTGCAATGCAGGTTACTACAAATAGGCCAGTGTCTTTAAACTGGCACCGCGATACTCCCAGTGATGCCCAGTGATGGATTGTGGGGCCAGAAGCACCGCAGGGTGAAGCATCCCAGGAATGTGCCGAGACCATGTAAAAACAAGTTCAAGGAAGCTTCTACAGAAGTGGAAATGAGTGAACTGATGAAAGGAGGCATCCAGCAAAATCTCCTCAATTTACTGGAAACAAATCTGTGGCTTTTGCTCTTTAAGACACAGCATTTTATCACTTTAGGGGTTTGTTTTTCTACATTTAAAAAAAAGAAAAGATATCAAAGTCCGCACCCTGGAGAGAACACTTCACCAACTCCCTGGGTTATTTATGTGTTTACATCCTTTTTGGCACATTGGCACACACACACAGACTTTAAGTCTTGCTGATTTTTTAACAAAGTCATTTTACCTCCCACAGAGCTATTGTGCGATTGATCTTCAGAAACGGTAAATTACGCCTTTCCTTTGCTTCTCGCTGGGAGTTGAACTTTAAAATATTTTCTTGGAACAAACTTGTTGACATGAAGTCACACCTTTAATGTTTGTACTATACCTGTTTTGCTAGAGCATACTTTCCATGGGTGGGATTGGGTTTCCATATGATTCCTGTTTTCCAGGACACCGCATTAAACCCTGAGAGCTGATTTGCCAAAGAGCTGGGTGTGTTGGCTTTAGAAATCGAGCCGTGTTTGCTGTTACGTATGGCTGCTGTTGTTCAGAAAGAACACAGCCCTGCCGAAGGTGTAAAAATATTTCTGTCTGCCCTCAGGGGTTTCAAATGTAGAAACACGATAAAAACACAACCAGGCAAATTACCCACACACACGGTGACTACTGTGTTCAGTTGTTATGTTGTAATTACAGTGTACGATTAATAAAAGGATAAGGAGTGGAGCATCATGCAGTGCTTTAAAAACACCTTTTCTTGTGTTCAACACTAAATGAGGGCTGTGTCCAGATTCTGATATCATGATACCGCTAAAGCGTGTTATGCAAGTTTTCTTTTTTTACAAGGAAACTGACAACTGTTCCCAAATTCAACCTGTCTGACTAACTGCTCCAACCCATCTCCCATCTTTCTGTGTGTTATAATTTGTCATAGAGTTAGCTCGTGGTTTTGTTTGCTAAACATAAACGTAATCAAACAGAGTCCCTCCAGAGGGGCTCATCGTTTTTATATGTGTGTAAGGACATGACCTGTGGTGACCACAGCCCTCATGATAGGAAATGAGCCATTGTTTCCTGCAAGTTTTACTCTGATGACCTCTAAAATACATGACCACACTTATAGCGTCATTATTATTTTCATCGGTTTGTCAGCTCCTCTCTCTGCATTACACAAAAGTGCACTTTTAACCTAGTTAATGCAGGTCAGACAATGTTGTGTTCTTGTTCAGGTCACATGGTTAGCTAGTTAATATTTTAATGGCTGAATTTAAGAAAAACTTTTGTTATTTAAGTTTTGGCTTAAACTAATTACATAGTGTTGTTCATGATCCTTTTTATGTATAAGAACAATGTGTTAAACATAAGAAATGCATAAAACATCGACTTGTTTTTAATTCTTTATACCTTGAAAGCCGACTAGGAATAACCCTCAGAGCTCTTTTCTCAACTGAATGGTTTTTGTCATATGTGCATCAGAAGTCAGTGAGTGTGATCTGTGCCTACGCATCTAAAGGGTATACCTGGCCAGGTGCTTCGGGAGTGTGCTGACCAGCTCGCAGGCATCTTCACAGACATCCCAAATACGTCACTGAGCTCAGCTGTGGTAGCCGCATGCCTCAAAACCACAAAAATCATCCCAGTGCCATAGAAGTCCACTGTGTCCTGGATCTTCGACTTCCTAACTGGCAGGCCCCAGTCTGTCTTCATCATCAAGTTTGCAGATGACACAACAGTGGTGGGTCTCATCACCAACAATGAGTCTGAATACAAAGAGGAGGTACAACATCTGATGGACTGGTGTCAGAATAACAACCTTTTAAATGTTCAGAAGACTAAAGAGATGGTTGTTACTTTAGGAAGAGATCAATGGCCCACACCCCACTGCACATCAATGGATCTGCTGTTGAGATGGTCAACAGTGCGAAGTTCCTGGGTGTGTACATACCAGATGACCTCTCCTGGAACCTGAACACCACCATCATCATGAAAAAAGTCCAACAACGTCTTCACTTTATTAGGAAACTGAAGAAGGCCAGTCTCCCCTCCTTTAATCCTCACATCATTTTACCAGGGAACCACTGAGCGCGTCCTCTGCTGCTCCATCACTATCTGGTACGGGGACTGCACCTTCGATAAAAAAAAAATCCCCTCAGCAAACAGTGAGGACAGCAGAGAGAATCATTGAAGGCCCTCTCCCACCCATCTCCCACCTCTACGACAAACACATCCTCCAACGTTCAGACAGTATAGTGAAGGACACTTTTCCCCGCTCATACGCTCTGTTCTCCCTCCTTCTGGCAGACGGTTTCACAGCATCAAAACCATAACGGCCAAAACCTGCATGAGGTTTTTTTTCATCAAGCAGTCAGAGCCCTCAACACACTACCACCAAAGGACTGATAAACACAAACACTTTACAATACTCACCAAAAGACTCAACAACAACACAAACTTATATATGCTTATTTGCACACCTCAGTCACATAATTACTGAACACATTTACATTATGCTATATCTGCACATTTAACATCTTGGGGTGAAACAACATTTTGGTACATTGTATATACTGTGTATATTGCTGACAATAAAGGCAACTCTCTCTTATTTGGTCTCCCCAATAAGTCCCTCCATAAACGTCAACTTCTTCAGAATTCTGCAGCTCAGGTCATAACTCGTACTACCTTTAAGAGACCGCATTACCCCATTTCTCCAACAGCTTCACTGGTTGCCCATAGAAGCCAGGATAAACTTTAAAATCTTAGTTCTCACATTTAAGTGCCTTCGTAACCTTGCCCCTCCTTATCCCTGTGATCTGCTTCATATCACCACTGTTTCCTGCACTCTCAGATTTTCATCTACCACTCATCTTGTTGTTCCTTCTGCTTGTCTTATCACTACGGGGAGCAGAGCTTTCAGTCGCTCTGCTCCTCGGCTCTGGAACTCACTTCCTTCAGTCTAAAGAAATATCGATCCCCTTCCCTTATTTAAGTCACAGCTCAAAACCCACTTGTTTAAACTGGCTTACTCGCTTTAATACATATCTTACTTGCTGTCAAATCTTGTTGTTTTTTTTTCATTTGTTGCTTTTTGTATTTTAATTATTTTAATCTACTGTTTTATTGATTATTGATTACAGGAGTCTGACTCACTCCGTGGTCTCAGTATCAGGCGTGCATGTATGAAAACATAGACTCTCATAACAGTCTGCTGTCTGATCTCTGGATCAGTGCGTCTGCATGTGGCCAACGGCATGATGTAAACACATAATCAGGGCTGGGATTGTTGCATTAGGTGTAAGTGTGCTGGCCTTCTAGTTTGTGGAGGAACTTCATTCCCAGTGATAAATCAACCATTAGTGAAAAACAGCCACTTTGATATAAAGGTTATCTACATTCTTGGTTAGTCACTGGTTACCCTGAAATGATTACTTATTATAAATCCAGGTCAGGTAGACAACTTCGATAATGTCTGATTAGGCTTTTCCTGCGTTTGTGCTCGAGTCTCTTTCTGCTCCCGTTTCGAATCACTTAGCATCATCCTTTTGTGTGTCACTCTGAGCTGTTGTTTGCTCCTAAATGCCGCTAAAGTTGTTATCCAATTTGAGGGCTGTGCAGAGCTGGATCAGCTGCTGCTGCATCAGCTACATGCCAGCAGAGGAATGCACACTGTTACTCATTTGTTCTGTCACCTTTGTGCCTTCGGGGTGGCCTGTAGAAATATGCAGCCCAGGTTGTGCAACAGCACAAATTCTGCTCTAAATTTTTTTGTAAGACCAGTTTTGTAAGCTTTGCGTGTTTAGCGTTACTAAAGACAAAAAAATTAAGAATGGCCCTTTTTGTCAAGCTTTTGGACACAACTGATTTGTTTTGTGACTGGAGGACAGCTTGTTGTGCTGTTTGATGTAAAGTTAACGTTAAATGGGTTAAAGGGAACATTTTAATATTTTCATGTGTTCCGTTTTGTAAATCATTTTTAGGCTTTGAACTGTACTGTTAACTGTTATGTGAGGACATGGTTATGCTTTGCTTTTAAAGAATAAACAGTTTCACAGTTTACCTGATAAATCAACAATTTACCTGATAATGAAAAAAAGACTTAAGTCCATAATGGAATTACATCAGATTTGAGCATATACGTCCATTTTCACCCCCAGTCCCTGGCAGGCCGATGTCAGTTACAGAAAAATAAAGAAAACCAAAGATGCAAAGGTGTCAAAGCAGCCTGTGAAGGATATGACTGGCAACCAAAAAGCATAACTATATAGGATATTAAACATCAACCAGTATAACCACTTCTTGGGACCGATAAATGGAGTCATAATCACATTAATACAGTTACTGAAACATATTAAATAAGTAGCTTTGACATAAATAAGTAACACATGTTCACTATGATAACTTCTTTTTCATTTTAATTACCCTCAGTTTTATTCTGTTTTCTTTAGCTTTATTTGGTTGTTTTACTTTTAGAGCAACCCTACCGCCTTATATTTTTTGCTTTTTATACAACAACTTGTAGTACTGCAGATTTCACTCACTGAGCACCTATTTTTTTTTTATTATTTTTTTACCCATATTACCACATTGTTTTGTCTGTTTAATTGATCTTTAATTTGTTACACCTACTCTCCCTTTAAGACCGATACCTTGCTTTAAGTTTCCTTCCTTTTGATTGGCTGCCCCTTGTAAACAGAAGCTTTGAATGGCAGGTGGGTGAGGCCGGTGTGCTGTAGGTGTTGAATATAACCATCACCATAGCAGCAGTGTGTATGCGTTACTGAAGATAAATTAGTCTGCTTCCACCTCGATATGTTTGCAGAGTAACCGGCTGTGGCTGGATGGGTTTCTATAGTATCTGGGATTTGTTAACATGGGGCAGATGTATTATAATAACAATTGTGTTTGCAGTTTTGGTGAGAAAAGTTACTTTAAAAACAACAACATCAATATAATATTAATAATAAATGCCTCAAATCACTGAATTCAGTCTTTTGTTTTCCATTGCTTTGTAATCTTAGGAGAGAGTCTTCATAAACAGGCTCTGTCAGGAGTTCAAGCTCACTCAATAATTCATTGAGCAGTGTGCTGACTGCACAGCATTCAGTAGGAGTTGCCTTCCGCTGCTCAGCAAGGGGCCATCACATTCCTCTGTTTACTACCTTTACATGGCTCTCTGAACATCGTGTGAGAATCGGGATAAAAACTTCACTGTGCCAGAGGTTGTCATACCGGTGCTGACCCTCCCCTTTCAGCTATTCCCGATCCTCGTTGTTCCCTATTTGGCCGTTTCGGTCTCCTTGTGGGCGGGTCGCGTGCTTTTCTGGCTCACTCCCACTGTGACGTGCAGAGAAAAGTAGCTCCACAGACGCTCACCGGGCCGGAGACTGATAACAGCCAGTGACTGAGCTGCTGTGTGCGGTCAGCAGAGAGAGACACCGTGACGAAGCTTTGTATTCTTTATTTATTGTGTGTGGAGTATTTATTTATTTCTGTAAGAGATGAACGGAGTGACGAGAAATCTGTGCACCTTTGAGGACATCAGAAGTCAAGAATATGGGGTAAGTTTATACATTAGCTTACGTGGATTTTTGTCTTTGTATGTTTGCTGTGCTTAATAAAATAGGTCTAATAAATGAACCAACCAGAAATAAATCATTTAATTTAATTTAATTATTTACTGTCTATAATTTTTCATTTTTTGTCTGTGATTTTGTGGCTTCACCTGCTCTGAATGGTGCGTTTACTGTCCCTGGCTTTGTTGTAATTAAGGTATTAGCCCCTCTTACCCATGGAGACAAGGTGGCAGCTCAGTTTTAATCCAAATAACATCTGTGTCTGTCACAAGTACCTTCTGGACACATCATTTAAAGGCTTACAGTTACAGAGAGTGAAGGCAGGTCAGGACCTAAAGGCTGTGGTCGTGCAGTATGTGCGCCACCTGCCCATGTGAATGTTTGATCACCAGGAATAATCAGCACACTGTGTTTGTGCTTTGCTGCAAACATGTAAAGAAAGTAGTCTAGTGCTATACTTTACATCCACTGTATCTGGTTTATTTGCTTGCGTGACAGCAAAAGCATTAATCATTTACCTCACCTGAAAAAAACAAACTGTTGACCTGCGCTGTGGTTTATGAGGTTGCGGAGCAACATGACACCCTCCACCTTCCACCTCAGCACTCTCCTGCTGAGCCTCATATCAAATAATATTACAGAAACATGTAAATTATGTTAAATACAGTATAACAGGGCAGAAAGGCAGGCAGTAGATTGGAGACATTAAAGGACAAGAATAACTTTCAAGACACACACGTTCATATTTTTTAAAAATAACCTAAAGGTCAACTAAATTATGAATTTAACTACATAGTTTCTGACAGCTTTACAACAAGACAAACTATTTTACTTACAATTAATCACATCCTTTGATGTGCATGAATATATTAGAGACTATCAAATTCATTTTTTGTCCATTTGTGATAAAAATCTATGGTTGGCACAAAGTGCCGCACTGGTCTAGATCTTCTGTTGTGTAACTACAAAGCAGACGTAAACGTCAACGCGTACAAAGGGCCACTTAGACACAGGCTGATTAACAGCTCCCAGGAATGTATTATGGAGCAATATATGAAACTTTATGTTTGTCCAGTCTCTGTTTTATCTAATCATACATGACATTTGAACATGAGGCTGATAAAACATTTGCATCAGCTTCACAGAGAACACAAATTTATCTTAAGCAAAGTCAAATTCAGCAGTCAAATAGTCACCCACCTCCAGTATTTGCATCTGATATGGCTGTTCCTAGTTAAAAAAGCAGCCGAGGAACTTTCCCCTCAGCGTACTGTAACGACTGTGGGGTACTGACAGATTAGCTAATGACATAGTTATCAGCGACACGTCTGTAAGGATACAAGAGGAGGAGGAATGTGACTGATGTAGCACAGAGTGGCCTTCAGTAGGTCATTTGTTAAGTAGGTTTTCGGGAACTGGGACGATGTGATAAAAATAAAATAGAAGGAACAACAAGAGTGCTCTAAAGTTAGTGTTAGTGACAAGAAATCACAGTTGTTGTTTTTTTTAATCTATTGTTTGAAACTGTAGCACGTTCTCTTTCCTGCACAGCAGGATTTATCAAGGTGATATTTTCAGCTCATGCTCTGTTTAGAAGTTACGTCACAATTGCATGTTGTTGAACACATTCCCAGCTTCTCTTCTCATCGTCAGTCATCGTCAGTCAGCAGAGTCTGACATCACCAGTTGGGAATAGGCCAAACATGACTTATTGGCACATTTATGTTGAGACACAATTGCAATATGTCCAAAAACACCTTTTTTACATTCCACACAGATCAGAAGTATGACTGATTATAGGCATTCTAGTGTCCTCTGTCAGTGTGAACCCTGCCCCGATGTGAGCTCTGGGTCTGTGATCCTGGACTGGTTATTTATCCTCACCTCTTCACCTGTTCAGATCTCACATGATGGCATTTCACGCAACAATCACCTCCTCTGTCCTCTTTAAAATGGACTTAACCTAATTTAACCCATTAATTGGCGCAGCCTGCTGAGTCAGTTGGACAGTGACACTATTTCACTGCCGCAGGAGCTACAAATGCATAAACTAGGGCTACAGCTTGCGAGCACTATATAATTATCAGCTAATCTTCCAATAATGGTCTAAGATAAAATGATTAATCGGTTTAAATGTTGAAAAGCACTGAATAACGATCATCACAGCTTCTCAGCACAGTCCAAAACCCAAAAGTGGGTGTTTAATTTATTCTCTCATGTGACAAAGAAAAGCAGTTTCTCTGGAGGCTTGCGAACACCAGGTTAGTCACCTGAAGAAACAATAAACAAGTTAACAGTTTAACTGTGCATCAGTCCTATTTTGATTAACTTTGATTCATCTTTATGGTTTTGTGTAAAACTCCCCGTGCTTGCCAAAGCTGGGTGGAGCAGCATATAAAGGTGGTCATATATTCTAGTTTCTATTACTGATAAGTTGGTGTTGAAGCTTCAGTTCGTAGCTTTGTTTACTTAATCTTTGATCACATAGTTCCCTGTACTAGTATTTGCTGTTCAGCCAATAAATTGTGTCAGGAGAGCACATGATGTAGCAAGAGGTTTGTTGGGTTACGCCTATTTCAGTAAAGTTTTTCTATACAAATGTGTTTATATTTCAGTTTCCTTTATGCCAGAAAGACACTGAAACTCAATAACAGTGTGAACATTGTTACTGAACTACCTGAGATCACACGGGAAGCGCTGGCGGCCATGCTCGGATCGCACCCGTCGCTTAAAGGTCGAGGTTTACGATGCAGTTGGACAAAAGATAAAGTGACACCTGTGCAGTGTGTGGGAAAGCAGTGCACGAGAGGAGGAGTGTGATTTAATTCAAAGATATTTGCACAAACACACACATTAGCGGATGCTTTTTTTGTGTGGAATGCAGGAAGTACACCTGTAGAGACAAGGGGATGCTTTACCATTAAAGGGCGTGATACCTGCTCCTACCTCCGTTCAGAAATATAAACTCTTTTCTCTTTAAGAGGGATCGATTTCTAAGGGACAAAGAAAATCTGCATGTTTAACAGCAACATTCCTAAACTGCTAGTCAACCCCCAGCCTTGTGATGCCAAAGTCTGAGACGAAAAGCATCCTCGTATCCTTTCAGCCTTTAATGCCTGCAGGTACCCCCGTCATCCTTTGTGTCCATTGTCGTGCACCCAGCTGTGTGGACTCTGTGTAAAGCTTAGTCTCATGTTTCTGCCATTATAAAGGCAGCGTGCACTTAACCTCGTATGTGTGTTTTGTTGCATGCCAGTGTCGCAGCACATCCAACTGGTCCTTTTGTCCGTGTTCCCGGGAAGTCTAGTATTACAGGTTGTTGCTGAAGGTGGAAAGGACTGCATTTTTGTGTGTCCGTGGATATAAAAGAGCAAACCAGCAGAGAGACTGAATGGCTCAGAGCTGGGATTAGTGGAGTCTTTGTTTGGCTGTCTGTGGAAGTCCAGAAAAGTCGTGTAATGATGGATTCCTTCTTAACAACTATCCCACTGTTCCCCTTCCATCCTCCCCTAGTCGTGCCCCAATCAGAGCATTCAGACATTTGTAATCTGAGAGGCGAGCATGAAGACATTTCTCTGAGTTTTCTTCCTTGTGGTTGGACCTCCACCAAAACTATTACTCTATTTCCTCTGCCATTTTTTTTTACATTCATTTTCTATTATTATGTCTCCTGAATATCAGTCCCACATGTCTCGCTGTCTACCTTTTCCCTTTCTTTGCATCCTGAAAAGATAACCAGCTAATCTAGCCCTAGACCTTCTCTAAACACAAAGCTTTTCTTTTACAGCAGCTCTTTATTGTGGCATTACGCAACACGAGCGAGCTCATTTCCTCCCCGTCTGGTGAGAATTGAGACGCCCTCTGCACATCAGACAGGGTCTCTAGACAGAAGTTGAGAACAGAGGAATTAGAATTGGTTTTGTTTCTTACAGGGAAGGTTTAGGCTGAAACTACCAAGCTGAAGATTATGAAGCTTGTTGGGGGGAAAAGACCCATTAAAGTGTCAATCCAGATAAAACGTCAGATCAGAGAACAACACGCATCCACAACTGTCTGACAGCTGGGCGAAGTCCATCTGCAGATGAAGATTGTGTGACTTGATCAGTGTTCTGCAGCGCTAATTAAACTGACATTTAGGAGAGATTGCTTAGTCAACCCATAAAGCAGTGTCTCAAAGGAAAAGCAAGGTAACAAAAAGTAGGTAGGGCTGTTGTGGTGCACGATGAGCACCAAAAGAAAACAAAGGAATAAACTATTACCGTACAAGTGGCTAAACATGACCAGACACTCCCACTCAAACGCACCAGAGAGCAGGCACACACACAGATATGTTAAATTTTTTTTACGATTTAACCAATTATCTAAAGCAATATATCACCAATTAATCTGACTGGACGTGTTACTCTTTGATACACGAGGAGTCACACATTTGTTTCTGTTTAGCGTTGTTTTGCAGTGACATGAGGAGGACACAGTGAATACCCACGGGAAAATGAACAGAACCAGTTGTGTTGGCTGGAATGAGTTATATAATGTCTCCGACCTCCTCCCAAACATCCGCATACTTGCATTAGCACACACGCTCTCTGGTCACTGTTTATTATTAGGCCGCCGTGTACTGGAAGACACACACAGAGTCACATCCTGCTCCGGAGTTTTTCTGTTAAAGAGACGTTTATCCTGAAATCGAAAGAAAAGATCTGTGTGTTTTGCTCAAGTGTTGAGTCTGTACATTGCTTTGGCTCCATCTTGCTCCACTCTCTTGTATTGTTAGTGTGCCAGGCAGTTTATGGCTATTGTGAGGTTATGTTGCCATGGAAATATTCCGTCTTGCTTGACATTACATTTGCTGACTACTTTCCCAGAAATCCAGCCACTGTCTCCAATTGGCTGCGAGCATCTGGAGGGTTTCCGCCTAAGTCCCTCTGACGTCCGTAGCACTCGGTTTAAATCAAACAATCTGTCTCTGTGCAGCAGTGAGAAAACTTTTTCTTTCACTCTGATGCTCCTATAGCACACTTTCTCACTGGATACTCCCCCCACCCCTCCGTCCCTCCTTCTCTGTTTCACTCTGTGAGTATGACTCAGTCTCTCCTCCTATTTTTTTCCCCCCTCTCCTCCTCAAAATAGTCCCCAATCAGCCTCTCCATCACATAACCGTCTCTTTGTGGCTTCACTTCATCAACCTCTCACTTTCGCTGCCTTTTTCAGGAGGGGTGTAGGCGACTGCGGCTCACACTTCACGACCAGAACCAGGCGGCAGCTCGGCGCACAGAGCAGCACAGGGACAAGGTAAGCACGTCCTGCACTTGATAACTTCTGACCAGCAGAAGTGAAAACAGAGCAGATCACAGGCTTTAGAAAAGCGGCAGATGGAAGAGAACAATGACAAGTAGTTTTGAGTGTGGTTTAAAAGTCTTTGAGTCTTTGATATTTGAATAGATTTGTCACCTATTTAGATACTTGACTGTGAGAGAATTCATTTTAAAATGTTATCGGATGAGAAAAGAAGTGCTGAAGGTCTGTTCACACCATATGTGGATCTGAAGGTTCAGATAGTTGCTGGGTTAGTTAATCTTCTCTATGATCCTTAGTAATTAGCTCAGAGCAAGTGCGCTTTCAAAAAAAGAAAAAAGACACCAGCCGCTTATAAAGAGCTGCCATCAGCTTTTCATTAGTGGGGTTCCCACACTAAGGATGTCTCAAGACAGCCATTGTTCTACCAATACCAGTGGGACCACCAGAGCAGCACAGTTGCATAATGTGTCTCCACCTTTATCTGCATGTTCTCCGCCCCCCCGCTCTCTCGCTCCTTCTGTGCGTATGGTTTTGACCAGATGTTTATGGGTTAGTCTTCATAGTGATTAGTTTTCAAAGTCTCCTGATTACAGAGGCTCTCGGTCTTTCGCACCCACGCAGAAAGAAATGTTTCATTTTTGCCTGTCAACAGTTTAATTACACCAAGCATGCAGACGGTCCTTGCAAAAGGTTTTGTATTAATTATCAGTCAGATTCACTCCTGCCAGTTCTCATGAACCCTGTGTTGCAGTGTTGATTGTAAACACGACCAAACCCTTTCTGGATCATCTGCACTCAGTTTGACATTTTATGTAGAAATTTATCACACCCATCTACTCACGCAAAACCCGACTGTAAAATCCTTTTATTTGTGCTAATCTCCAGCCAATCGGACGAGCTTTTGCACTGGTGCAGCCAGCCAACGAGAAGACAGCTTTCACCTCCGAACCGGTCAAATCCACAGAGGAGCAGGTAGAAATCATCAAGGTAGGCTTCTTCATATGTGTTTTCTTTTTCTTTGTTTTTTGCTTTCTGATGGTTTTAAACCAGTATCTACATTCATGTTTGTCCTTGTTCCAGGTGTATTTAGAGGCTCGCAAACAAGAGCAGCAGAAACACCAAGAGAGCCTGAAGATGCTGTCGGATGAAGTTTCACAGATACAGGAGGTCAGTGTCTGGATAGCGTCTAACTGGCGGTTTCACTAACACACAAACGCACACAGTAATTCTACTGTCTGTCGTCCTTGTTTTGTAGCTTATGTAGGAATTTGAATCATGTAAAATCATCCTCGCTCACATGCTACTGCTCTTTTTCTCTCATGATTCCCTTCAGCTTCCAACTTTTCCCTGTTGGCAATTTGCTCAAACAGACAATATGTTCAGATAATATCTTAATTTATAACAATGTATTTTTTTTTGTGTTCATGTCACACAGGTGAGATATTGCCTGAAGACTCTGAGGGAGCAGATGGCAGCTAAAAACAAGGTAAGTCACTGTTAGCCTTGCCTCCTGAGCTCTTGATGGCATTTCCTTTAACTGTCCCCTCACTGTCTTTAATACTTTCCATCTGCACTTCCTCCTTTTATCTGTCCAGCCGCACACAAATGGATGGAAGGTTGGAATCCCCTTCAGAAAGAACACTTCGTCTGCTAAACCAGGAGCTAAGGATGACGGACAGGTGAGCAAACTAGTATATTTGGATATATCGAATCACATGTGTGCGTGTAATAGCTTCAGTCCTGTGGTGTCTTGTTGTTTTGTTTTTGTCTACATCAGTTTGCGTTTTCTATGAGATTCCTGTAACGCGATCACCTCCCGGAGGCTCACAGATAGAACGTGGTGTAAATTTAAACAGCGAAGTCATCATGGGGCGAAAAAAGAGCGGATTAAAAATGGCAGACAAAAAGCAGCTACGTTTACAGCACCCCAGGGTGTAAGAAAATGCGCGGAAGAGCTGTTCCGGTACACTATGTACCGCTGCCTGCGTGTGTTATTGTTTTCAGGCCCCCTTCATTCCGTGCATGCTTCATCCTTCATGGTTCCATCGTTGCCTTTAAGCCAGATATTTGTAGTATCCTCTTGTTGTGCGTGTCAGCAGTGTTTTGGACACACACAACAAAGAAGCTGACACTGTTGTATTTGGTTTAACTGTTTTTGTGCCACTTATAGTCACATTTGTGACTCACACGACAGCTTACTCGCTCTAAGTGTGGGAGGCACAAAAAGGAGGGAAACGCAGGTCAGGTTCCAGCTGCTCCGCTGACGCATGCGGACACGCCTGTTTTCTTTATAGCGGCAACGCCCACAGAGCTCTTACGAAAATCTGCCCTCATCGTATTAATTACATCATTATAAAAGCATCTGAGTACTGTTAGTGTAAGCCTGCGCCTTATTTTCTGTTAGGACGTGGATGACGAAGCAGAGAGAAGCAAGCTGAGAGAAGTCAGTAAGCGATTATATGCACAGCTGCAGGAAGCAGAAAAGAAACACCTGGAGGAGAAAGAGAGACTGCAGGTAACGTACACTTGTCTTTGCATTCATCGTGCATTGTTACATACAAAGTAAACACATACATATTTATATAAGTTGTATGAAAGCGATATTTAGAACAAAACTTTTTGACCAATCCAGGCTGAAGGCAGTCGGCTTAGAGAGCGTCTTAGTGGCCAGGAGGAGAAGCTGAGGAGTACAGAAGAAGCCAGCGAGAAGAAAGACCAGCGCATTGATGAGCTCCAGAGACTGCTGGGAGGAATGGAGCAGGAGAGCGCCACGCTGCGGGAGGCCATCCGCAACCGTGAGGATGAACTGTGGGAACTGCAAAAGATCAGAGAAGATGGCCACAAAGGGCAGGAAAGGTCAGCTAATAAGCACACACAAAAACATATAAGTGTAAAACTCTTCACTTTAACAATTATTTGACAATACCATGTTTAATAGCATGCTGTAACTTACTGTGTGTATTTTTAGGACTGAGCAGTTGGAGAAGGAGGTGGCCATACTCAAAGAAAAGATCCACCATCTGGATGACATGCTGAAAAGCCAACAGAGGAAAGTCAGACACATGATTGAGCAGGTGGGACGAGCATGTGCGACTCTATAAAGCAAACACATTGTCTCCGTCTTGGTCTTTGCGTAGGGATCACTCACTGTCTGTCTCGGTGTTTGTTCGTTTTTAGCTCCAGAACTCTCGCATGGTGATCCAGGAGCGGGACCGTGTGATCAAAGAGCTGGAGGAGAAAGTGGCATTTTTGGAGGCTGAGGTGAGGACAGCTTCTCCTGTAAAAAAAAAAAAATGTCTGAAGAATTTAAATTGAAGGGTTTGAGTAAAGAGTCGACAAGCCTCTGCAATTAGAGAGAAGACGAAAGGATAAAAACTAAAGCCAGTGTCTATTCTGTGATTATCATTGGCACCCTTTGAAATCTCCCTGTGTTTGCAGAACCGAGAAATGCATGACCAGGTGGACTACTTTCTGGGAGGACAAAGGTCAAATTCCTACCTTTCATCAGAACGCAACGCCCAGATTGTCTACAGGTGACTTATTTTTCCAGCGTTCTTGAAGCATATCAACCATAAACACTGCAACACTGTCACAGGTGCATTAAATGCTGTTTTCCATCTAAAAAGTCATTTATCCTCCTCTTGTCACTACAGCAAACCAATCAAGCTGTCCACCTCATCCAACAAACCGCTGCCTTTCATTAAAGTGATTGAGATCAAGTCATGAACCAGCCTGGCAGATGAATTAATCAGTACCCACTGAGAAAGGATCAGAAGCACCAACCACCTGTTCGATGTCGACTGAAGCGAACGTTTCCGATGCGCAAACCAAACAATATTGAAGGAAAAAAGGGGGTGGGAGGGGATTATCAGCACACACACAAACACATGTACACACACCAGGGCTTGCGTGTCTGCGCATATGCTTAAAGAATGGATGTGTGTATGTCCGCTATAATGTAGATGCATTAGAGAGAGCGATATGTGTCTTTAAGTTTATATCTAATACTGACAACTGTATGCAGGCGTTTGTCCTTGACCTGCTTTGAGTTTATGATGATGTATCGACACTAAACTGTAAGAGCAGGGGTATAAATTCCTAACGACATTAAAAAATTCACATACAGCAATGCAGCATCAATAAACTGCAGCTAACACCACCGTCAGGACACGTGATGTGAAGAATCGTTAACTCGTTAATCTGAATTGTGTCTTTGCCCTCGTTGCTGAGTCTTCTGTGACTCCCCTCCCTTGCTGTGTGGACGGTGTAATGCTTTAGTGTGTAAATACTGACTGTAGCCTCTATAAGGGCGACACCCTGTGATTATTTTTATGGGCTATTTATTTTTTTCTCTGAGCTGTTTGTAAGTAAATATTTGGTTGTCAAGCCTCCAACGAAAAGTATGGCACTTTATCAAACTGTGAGGATGCGAAAAGAAAAATGAAGATGTTTGGCAGCGTTGCTGCTTCAGAGGCGTCCTTTTTCCTAATATTTCTTGTAAAGTATTTCAGATCCCTGTCACTGTGCAAACTAAGTATCTGTGTGATTTTGATGTTTTGATTTCTACCTAACAACTTTTTCCTCTGTATTTATTAATGTTAAATAAAATGCCTAGAGAGATTGGTGAATAGAAAAGCTTTTGTATGAAGTACCTGTTAATCTGCTCTTTGTGTTTGTTTTAGAATAAAACCACTGAAAATGAATGGGTTTCCTCTCAGTTCTTACAGAGCACAAGTGAAATAAGGTGACGTGGGCTCCCTCTGCTGGACACCAGTCGCATTACAAAATGATACATTTACCGACCACTTTATTAGGGACACCAACTACTCATTAACGCATACATTTAATTAAATTAAATATTCAATCACGAGTCAGCGATGCAGTACATTTTGGCATGTGAACGCATAGACAATAAAATCTGATAAATTTCAAAGTAAATTCTAAGTACAAGGACTAAACTAAATACCAGATTGAGGACGGAAGGTGCTTCAAATTGTTGGTGCCAGATGAGCTGGTCTGAGTATCTACTCCTACTACCTGCTCTCTAAGGTTTACAGAGAAGAAAAAACATGCAGTGAATGGCGTTTTTTTTTTTTTTGTGGCTTTGCTGACATCAGAGGTCAGAGGAGAATAACCAAAACGGAAGCAATGATAGGAATGCAACTGTAACTCAAGCGACCACTCATTACATTACACACCAATCTTGAAGCAGATGGGCTACAGCAGTTGAAGACCACACCAGCTGCCACTCCTGTCAGTGTAGAACAGGAAAATTAGGTTGCAGTTTGCACCGGATCACTGAAAACGAACGACCAAAGATGGTTTGAAAAACAAACATACAGATGGTAGGGTCAGAATTTGGCATAAATGTCAAGAAAAGATCGATCCTGCTTTGTATTAATGGTTCACACTGGTTGATGTAATGGTGTGGAGATTATTTACTTGGTAATCATCACAGCCTAACTATTAGTATTACTGCTTTTGATATCTATGCCTTTATGACCACAGTTACCCATGCAGTGTTAGGTACACTTTTCAGTGTGAATCCTTTGACAGTCATGAGATTTCGATCCAGTAGAGCACCTTTGGGATTTGATGCAACGGGAGATTCACATCATGGATGTGCAGTCAACAAATGTGCAGCAATTGTGTGATACTATCGTGTCAGTATGGACGCAAGCATCTTGTTGAATTTATGCCATGAAGAATTTATTGGCTGCAGAAGTGAAAAGAGGGTCTAACACAGTACTATAAGGTTTACCTAATACAGCTAGTTTCAGCTGCCCCCTTGCCAAAAGGGGTCACCACAGTTGGTCAATTTGCATGTTTGATTTTGCTGTTTTAGGTTGTTCTTATCAGAGAAAATTCACAATGACTCAAGAATCAACTGTATGTCACAGTTTTATTTGGATGGTAAATTGTATAGTAGGCACCACATAAAATAAATTATTCAGGCATTAAAATGCCTCCCTGGGAAACCATAAAAGCAGATAAAAATAAAACAGCTCTAAAACCAGTATACCAGTAAAAGTCAAGGAACAGAGATCCAATGATGCCCCACATTCAAAGTACATCAATGCACTGAAATACTGTTAATTTACATTGCACTGAGATAACTGATTTTAAAAAATGCACTTATTAATCACAGTTTCTGAAAACAAGTAGCGCTATGGCTTCTGTACAAAAAATGATCAAGGCTTAAAAACAACAGCAACAAACAAACGAAACAGGCTGTCCCTGCAATAAAAGACAGCAACGATGTACGTGTAAACATAAGTGACATAAACAGTGGATTTTCCCTCACTAAGTAACAATTAATGCTGGTTTTCTCTGAAAACGTAACTATTAACATTTTTAAACGGTTGGTTATTTTCAACAAGTCTGCATAGGCGTTTACATTGTGCAATAAATACTGATTGTCTTCTGCTGTTGCATAGACTAATAGCTCTGGATTGATTTGTTTTGGTCAAATCAAACCTACTTACTATAGTCGGTTAGAGTCATTCTACCCACATATAGTTCATTCATGCAATAATACATACATGCAACAATATGCATAAGCTACACTTAGGTAAAGAGCACTGTAACAGTAATCTGATATGCACTACAGTGTAAACAAGGCAATACATGTTAGAGTATGAAGGCAGTGTTTTTTCATCAGGCACCGTAATCACTGGCAGCGCTACCTTGTCCTTGACTTTCTGTTGGACGGGCTCATTTTTAGAGTGTGCTGTCTAGAGTGTTGTAGTTGTCTTTGAAGTTCTTCAGCTCCAGGAAGTGTCTGGGCCTCTTGCTGCACTGCTGCATTCTACATGTGAGGTAGGTGGGCTCGGTCGGAGAGGAAGAGGAGGTGCTTGTGGGCCTTATGGTGCTGGTCAAGTCTTTGGCTGCGGACTGATGGTGCCGACTTAAAGTGCTGCTGCTCCGAGACTTCAGTCTGAAACAATACAAGGAGAACCAGATTGCTCCCGCTGCCTCATTAACATTCCATGCTGGGATTAAAGGAAAAGCTCTAAGGGAACAGCATGAGGAATGGTTGTGTTTTCTTACATGGAAGCCAGTTCTGTTAGAGCTTCCTGGTACTTCAAGAATTCCGTTTTACCAAAAGCCTGAAGATAAAAGCAGGAAAACATCAAGATCAGTGAAACTGATACTGGTACTGAAACCAGAATAAAATCTTTAAGTGCTCTAAAGAGAGGTGATACATGTACATTTGTCACATTTTCACTGCCATGCTGGGCCATACAAATCATAAAGACAATATAGTTTATTAGTTTATACCTTCTTCACAGTGGCTTCACAGTATGCCACAAAAACCCCACTACTGTTAAAGACCCCATACATTTTTTTTTTATCTAAGAAATAGCACAAGAATTTGAAAACAAAATGACATCAAGTGCATCAAAACTACAACACGAACTGGGTTAATGTTTGATGATAATATACATTCACCAGGCAGTGTATTGGGTACATCAGTTCAACTACATGTTAACACAACTATTTCATCAACAAATTACATGGCAGCAACTCTAATTATGTACTCACACGACTATCTGTTGATTTTACAAAGCATCGCCCGAAAAACAGAAAATATCTAAAGAGCGGCAGTTCTCTGAGCAAATTATGTCAGAGGAGAACTCAAACAACCTGTTGTTATAGCCAAGGTGTGCAGAGAAGCATCTCTGAAAGCAAAACATGTTGAACTGTCAGGCAGAAGACCACACTGTGTCTCCCTGCTGTCAGCGTAGAACGGAAAACTGAGACTACAACTCCCACACACTCAATTAAAATTAGAAAACTGCAAAAAAGGTTGCCTGGTCTGCTGAGTCTCTGTTTCTCCTGTGACATTTGGATGCTAAGGTTTAGAAGGTGCTTTAATGGATGTGAGGCCAACAAATCTGCAGCAACTCTGTGATGCTATCGTGTCAAAATGGAGTCTGTGGGTAATGTTTCCAGCACCTTGTTGAATCTGAGCCATAAAGGATTAATAAAGGCAGTTCTGAAGATAAAAGGGGGTCTAACCTGGTAACGGCATGCTGTACCTAATATAAAGTGATCAGTGAGTAAACAAGAGAGGACTGAGTTGTGGATTTTCTGAGATACACCAATATAAACGCAAAAAATGCTGACCTCTGTCCCATGACGAGCTTTATTGTAGCCATCTAGCAGCATGTCAATGACAGAGCTCTCTTTATCTTTGAACATACAGTGGGAATTTCGTAGCTGCAGAAGCCAGGTCCGAAATACTTTTCCAGTAACAGCGGTGGACGTTCCTCCAAGTTCGCGAAAAGGAAGATCTAATGACAAACAGTTGAAGATGTTGCTGGAGCAATCAGGAGGATTTAATCTGGATTCATGGCAAAACAAAACAAACTATAACAGAAAAGCTTACCAGCATCTCTGATGGCATCAAGTGCTTTCATTCTATACAAATAGTTACAGGAACCTGGAACACACACACACACACAACTTAAGTGCATGGGCATGGAAACTATTTATGTGGATAGCTTCAGGAGCAGTGTGTGTTGTGTGTGTGTTCCTCTTGCCAGACTGTTCACTCTGCATTAACCGGTCATCATCTGGAGACAGCAGACGTTGCTCAAAGTAGATTTTTGAAGCCAATTTCAGCTTGGCTTCAATTTCTTCTCTCAGATCCTAGAAGAAAGACACAATTCTTCAGCACAAACACAAAAAACATCAGAACACACCTGCATTATAAAAGTGTGTTTCACCTTTCGTGCATTGTGGCCAATGGGTACCAGTGGTCCTCTTCGAGCCCTCGTGGCATGTCGCATAATTTGTCTTTTGACAAAGATGAACAGCAAGACAAAAATCTGAAAGAAAGTCAAATGTTAGGTGTATGTCTACCTTTGCAGGGTATTTACCTTATGACTTAAAGCACCTTAACGTGACTGTCTGTGGTTTGGCGCTATACAAATAAGTCTAAATTACAAACTTGTACATGATACACTATACTGACAAACATGTCAGAGCTTGAAATTTATTCTTTTGGGTGTAGGACTGACAGACTAATCTGTGAATTCAGGTGTTTTCAGTCCCATTGTCAGGGAGAGGTCGCAGAGTGCTTAAAAGCCATGAAAACTCTGCAGACCGCGGAGCGCTAAAGCACCTTGAGCACTAACATCAGCACATAAACTGTGTGCCAGGAGCTTCATGGTGTGGGTTTCAATGGCCGAGCAGCTCCTGCAGGTCGCACCATTTTTTTGTGCATATAGAGTAAATAAAAACAATTCTTAGTGTTAAATATGTGTCCGTTTCATTGTTTTGGCAGCATATTTTTTAGAACTGAGCAGAAATGAGACAAAAATATTTGGTTTAGACCAATATCGAGAATATTGATATCATTATTGAGAACCAGTTGTTTACAATAACCTGTTTTTAACGTCCCAGTAGTTCAGTTCCTTGGAATTGTTAGTCTGCCTGCCTATCACTCCCTCTTATCGCTTTCACTTGCACTTGCACTACAATCAGGTGATTTTAGTTCATGTGTTGGGAGAGGAAAATAATGGCACGGTCTACAGTGTGGACATGGTTTGTGCTTGTTTCATCTTTGCCTCATGCTGTCGAATTTGTGTTTTACTAAGAGAAAGATCTCATGTGTGTCCTCATTAGGGCAAAGGGATTCGTGTTGGTGTGTGGGACTGTCGCCTATAGGTTTATATAGTTAAAAGGTAATTATGAGACAATGCATTTCATGTAAGTTTATGGAGAAATGCAAAAAACATATAAAGAGTAGTGTAATAAATTACTTCATTCTGGGACTAATTAAGTAACATACTGCATTACTTTTAAGAAAAGTGGTCTATATGATGTGTGTGATACATTACATTTTTTGTTGTACCTGCCTCAATATAACCACAACAAAGAGGGGGAATACCTCCAACATGCACAAACATTTGACCCACAGCATGGAATTAATTTGCACAAATGTAATGTCTTTGATGTGCTGCTTGGTGATGACAAAGTAGAGTCAATGAGAAAAGACAAAGAATCAAAGTCGATAACTGATGTCAGTAATCGAATTGGAATTGCTACATTCTTATCAAGTCCCATCTGTAGTACACAGTGTGGTCTGATAACCTTTAGGTGGGTGTTCCTGAAGGCTCTTTGTTAGGCCATTTATTATTTAGCCTCTACATCAGTGACCTTTTAGAAGTGCCTCATGTCAGTAATACGCAAACGTATGCAGATGATACTGTCACATATAATAAATTAAAAACTGCAATGCAAAGGATCATGGAGCAGTTTGACAAGTCGTGTCTTACACTTAATATATATATAAGAATAAAGGTATGTTCTTCTGAAAAACGAAATAGGTCTTTTTAGACCAGAAACTTTAAAGATGAGAAGACTGAAATGGTGAGTAAGTTAAAATATCTTGTTATGATTGTTGATTCAAATTTCCATTTTAAGTCTAATATATGCACATGCACATCTACTTGTATTTTACTTCATTTTCAACTTTTATTTTGCTGTTTTCACTGCCTTAAGACATCCTAAACCTACATATGTTTTATGTTTAATTTAAACTTGCTAAATAAATTAAATTCCATTAACCTGAGCCACACGTGGGCCCTGAAGTATGCTCCATTCGTTAATTGTGATTTTATAAATACGATGTTTGTTTGTTTTTTAAATCTTCGTTTCTTTGCCCTGAGTCAGGTTGTGACACCTCCAAAGGATATATGTTGTCAGCCATCACTCTAAATCCTTTAAATCACACAGTGCAGCGTAGACATTTTTTTAAACATTATGAATGTTATTATGATTAATCTCTCCACTACAAGCACCGAAACTACAGAGGACAAGTTGAGATGCAGTGATATTTAAAAAACAGATTTTACACACTAGTGCGAGTGAGACTTTGGAGTAAGTATCAACCACTGAAAGACCCTGATGAGAAATGAGGCACCTGTCCAAGCATCCTGATTACCTCTGTAACAAGGGACTTCGTTCATTGTTCCGGTTCGGATTAAACCAGCACAAACAACGTGAAACAAACTCACCAGACTGCCATAGGCCATCACAAGCACCACGTTAATATTCGAAGGAAGCGAGTCGTTAAACATTTTTGAAGAGCTGCACGTTTTATTTTACTTTTGTTGTTATATTATCTGAGCTGGATAAATCTCGATTCAAAGTGCGTCCATTGCCCGGTTCAAGTCTCGTTTAAGAAGGCGTTTTCAAACTGCAAGCAACCAACAATAGAGGAACAAAAGACAAAAACGGGGAAGTTCGGCGAACTAAAGTGCTTGTTGCTAGGTTTCGCTGTCTGATTCGTTGACTTCCGCGGTAGTCACGTGACCGGTACGGGACAGGGTGACGTCAGGTCTGACGCTGCCCCTATTGTGTGTGCGTGTGTGTATTTTTCAACTATATATTTACTAATGCTACTTTACATCAATGACTGTGTAAAAGAGTCATTGCTTCACATATGTGAATAGGAGCAAACCCCCCCCCCCCCCAAAAAAAAACCTTTTTTTTAAATGA